>OMLB01057054.1:6894-17691 GCA_900302555.1 Myripristis jacobus
GGATTTGATGGTGACATGTCCCTTTCTGTCACCATCTCATCGATCAGCTTGCCTTAAATGCAGCCCTGTCATATGTGCTGCTGACTCACACCTTTCCGCTTCACCCTGCCTCCATTTTTCTCCCACTGGGGTGATGAGTCCATTTTTCTGGACCTCATATGCGTCCTCCTGTGATATATGGAGCCCAGCGCTTTCTCCGCTCTGTGATTACTATTTAAGTGAGCATGCGGCTTAAGCTGGGTAGTGTCAAACCAGGAGAAACAGAAGTGCCCTCCAACAGTATGACATGGTCTTACTGAATGGGCATCTTGTTTACTAGTATATTATGCCAGTAAAGCCATTAAGACATTATCTTTGACATCAATTTATATTAAATATGACCATGTTTTTTTTTTTTTTTTAGTGTTTTTTACTGTTAATGTTTGCATACTGTGTTTTGGATTTTTTTTCTTTTTACCTCATAAGCAGCTTTTGAGGAATAGATGTTATTTGAAAATTTGAATCTAAGAAAAGCCAATGTATTCCCTCTATTTAGTTCAAAGGTCATTATTCACACACTGAGGTAGGCTAACAGCCTGGCGCTTCTTAATCTGCTGGAATTGGAGGAAAATCAACAGCGAGGAACCAGGCAAGATTGCTAGGCAGCTGTACTATTACAAAATCCATTAGCAAAGAACATTTTCTTTCCCTGCACCCTCCCACGTCTTTCTCTGCAAATGTATCTATAATAGAAAGATAAGATTCACTTTATTTTATCTTGTAACTCATTGCTTCTGAAATACAATTCAGGTTGGCGAGGTAAGATGTAGTACGCAATTATGAATGTGATGAGAGCTTGCAGAGCAGATTCTATCAAGTCAGGAATAAAGGATGTTCTGGTGTATCAGTGTGCGTAAACTGTCGTAGCGCCTTCAGGGTCTTACCCTGGGGTATCAATTTAGTTTAAAGTTCAAGTTAAGTTCGTCTGTTCTTTGAATGCAACTTATTGCAGCTTAACACACAAAATTACCTAGAATTCTTTACATTTGAATACTCAGCACTTATTTGCTAATGAAGGCGTTCTTAAGTCTATTATTTCTGACCACTCTTTAACATCACAGCATATAACTCTGCACTCAAGGAATCAGTCCGTCTTGTTGATATGTAATCAACTTAAAAAGCAGACATTAACACCAGTCTCTGTTGTGAAATAAGCTCTCACAAAGCCATCACTTTTGAAAAAACTGATCTTGACTTGCTGCATTACCTCTTACATCATGCGCAACATGAGATGACTTCAGCTTGTCTCTTTTGTACGGATAGGTTCCCAGATTTTCAACCGATTGCTTTTCCTTGCCATTTAAGTATGAGGTGTGCAACATTCAGATTTTTGTCCATTTTGGATTCATAATTTTTCTGCAGCTGACAGTAAAAATTCCCCTCATCTTGAACCCATTTTTTCCTTTTAATTGAACAAATTCAGACATTTCTTTTGACAGCTGTTGATAACACTTTGATAATACCAGAGGACAGTATAGATCACTTAAGAATGAATGCCCAGTATTAGTTTCACTGCAAGAATCTCCCTCTTAACAAGCATTTAGTCTCATCATCAGTGTTAAAATCGTATTTGTCGTCCAAGTGGAAAAATCGGCTAGTAGAATTAGGTAATCCACTTGTTTCAAATGCAGTTTCAGATGTTTCAGGAATCTTTCTGGTACAGATATATTGAAACAAGACAGAATAAGGCAGATCAGCCCACTAGTAGCAAAAAAATGAAATTATGGAAACGACAATTACGTCCATTAGCATTACAAACAAGTCAAATCTCATCCAACTTGGAGATTCTTTCATTTTTTTAAGACAATGATGATGTTTTACACCAAATATGAGATTAAATGACAAATTTGCTGTTCCAGGTTTCAAACCATTCTCCACATATCCCATTGTAACCCACTGTAGGGCCCTGCATTGTGCAGGTGTTTACTGTGTTGGATCAGCATGATTAGGGCTACTGTAGATGGATTAGACTGCAGTCTTTATCCAATGATGCAGTGATCTGAGAATGTGACCGCTCAAAGGTTTTAGATTTTGTGTCAAACTACAAAACTAGGACAAACGACATGATCTTGTGGAGTGGATCAATATAGTGCACAATATATTTTTCATCTGGTGATTCATCTGGTGACATTAGACATGAGCCATAGCCTTTACAGTATACTGAAAAGTGTATCAAACCCTTAAAGGTCAGTCTGCTGTTTCAGGCTTCAAACCATCCTCCACATATATAAGAGAAATATAAGGGATTAACATGTGAAAAAAGTTCACTATAGTGAAATGAAAAGTTAGGTGCTATGCAGTGGTTTGATGGTGGGGTTGTGTTTATCCCTTATCTCAGTCATGGCGCTGTAGCAACCATTGCATGTATCTGTCATTGAAATGATTATCTTAAGGACAAATACAATATGCTGAGGGTAAAACATATTTTTTCCCCTCTGAATCTAATTCTTTTTCTTATCATTCCCGATCCACACTCTTGACACCAGAGTAATTGAACAGAGGCAGGTAGTGGTATATTAGTGACTGAGTTTCATTGCCCTTTCTCTCCATGAATAATATTTCTGGAGTGTGTTGCTATCCATTCTTAGAATAATCATTGTATAATAACATCCACTTGTGCCCTTGCTGTTATCCCATTGTGAAAATTGATTGGGCTCCCATGCCTCTTTCACTGTGTGAAGTATCTAGTCTTAGCAGGGTAGATGTTAATATGCCTCTGGAATACTGAGGATCAGTTCTGCTAAAGCCACTCAGACACTTGCTGGTTGATGCATATATGGCTGTGACATAGACAGCCACAAGCCATGTTGATTGATGCTCCCTGGCATGTTAACCTTGCGAAGCTGTGCCAAGCGTACTATGTGACATTAAATGACAAAACAAAAATTTCACTTTGAATTTTTTTTAAAGACCATCTTATTCTTAAGGGGACACCGTGACATTTTGAAAGTCTGTTATGTTTCCTCAGCAGGCACTCACCACACTGGGAGTTTTGTCCTTCAGCTACCATACAAATGGCTTTTTAGTTTTGTAAGCTATTTGCATTGAAATTGATGTAAAGCTGCAAGTGCGCAAGTCAGCTTTTGCCCAGCAATACCAATCCCTTTGAACCTTTTCCTCCTCACTGTGGCAATGTCCAGTGAAGAAATGAACAAAGGTTCAAAATTTTAAGATATACCTTTAACAGACAGGTGGCACAAGAGATTATCATATTACTTTGAAATATGCAAATTATCTATGCACACAAGTCATTTATGCTTTATGTGCAGTCTTAAAATCTTGTTTTTCTACAAATGAGACCAAACAAGACAAATATCTGCCAATGAGATGGGGAAATCTCACTTGTCTCCAATGCCAGTTTAAATAAAGTGTCATTTTCTAATCTGCCTTGTTGCTTCAACATATTTATGCTTGTTCCCAGGGAAAAAAAAGAAATCCTTAAATCCTTAGAAAGTGAAACAGTTTGGATTACTTCATTCTGCTGGCAGAAAAAAAAATGCTACGTATGAGACAAAATAATTTGTTGAGGTGTTTTTTGTTTTTAGTTTATTTTGTTTTATGGTTTCATTTATCTATTTTGCAGAGTATACACAAAAACAGAGGATAGCATAAAATTCCTACCAAAGTAAAGGCTCTGCAGTGGTGTTAGGCGTTTTTCTTGCTAATGTTTTGGTCCTTTCTATCCTTTTAAGGCCCTATAGCCACTGTCCATTAGCAAGGCAGTAGTGCTGACCCCTTCTGTAATATGACAATTTCTATGGGAATCTCTGGGAACTGAGAAGACATCAGTATAAAGTGCGAGCTTTATGTCAAATATGGGCCAAAGCAGGACCAGGTGGTGTGGATGGCACTGATCCTGCAATTAAATAGCTCTCAGATGTATACAGACTTGCGCGTGCACACACAAACGTGCACGCACTCACCCACTCTGTGACTCACCTGTGTCACCCTCAAGTATTTGTGGCGTATTGAGGCAGATGGGGTAGACTGAATATCATGTCTTTGTCTCAGTCTTGGCTCACAGTCCTAATTCATGTCACACTGTCTTAGAGTTGTCATACCCTCTCAGTGTGATATGAATAGCAATTTGTTTATCCACGGTGTTCAAGTACTATAATCTTTTGTTTGTTTTATAGTCATTATAGGCTAAATATGACAAATGGCTTCTGTTTAAATCTTCTGCCGGAGATTTGCTGCATTTTACTGCACGTTAAAGCTTTCACTGTGTGACAAATCCTAATTGGTCATAGAGACTACCTTCAGGGCAAAATGTACCTGATGCTGAGAATTGTGTTGCTCTAATTGGGTTTGCCCATAATCTGCTGCTGCTAGAGATGCTCATGCATAAGCAGCATGGAAATCGTGTAACACTTGGAATTAGCTGCCAACATGTTTGATTTAATTAATCAAAAATTAGCTTCCAGCCTTGAAACATGCTCAGTAGAAACTCTCCAGAGAAGGCTGGCAAAGGCCTGCTTTAGCTACTAGACTGTATTTGGGCAATGAGCAATGTGATGCCTTTTCCAAATCTTGTTCATCACTGCTGACAATGATGTGTTAACATAAGAATAGTACAACATTTTCTCTAGTTGGCATTGACAATAGCCTTTTCGATTTTCCTTTTTTTTCTTTGTCTGTGGCCCCATCGACCCAAACCAGTTAATTTATGGTTCAGAGACACTGCAGCTTTTCACTTCCTATATGTTAGTCTATCCCTTTCCTCTCTGAATTCAAAGGCGGGGAGGAATCCACCCCCATACACAATATTTATACAGTCCATGTCCATTCCAATATTTTTACACTATCTTCATATGTGCTGTAATATTAAAGTCATATTATTATTATCTCATATTATTATTGTTGTTCCACTTTATTAGTTTACTTGTATAACTTTAGACCTTTACCCTCTCTCCTATCACCTACTTCAAGGTTTGTCACCCACCACCACACACTTTTAGATATCTTTATTTTTGCCCCTTTCTTTTATTGTTTGCCATATTTTTATGCATCTTCTATTTGTCATAATTGAGAATCACTTCTTCTTAAAGTGCTATACTAAGAAACTAATTCTTGTGTGAAACTAAGTAGTGTGTTACACTATCATACACTCAGTCTTGTCATCTGTGCACATTTGGGTACATTCATGAATGTTTGCTTGTGTGCTTGCTTGTGTGTGTGTGTGTGTGTGTACAGATCCAGGATCTGGCCATCCGGTGCATCCAGAAGAACATCAAGAAGAACCGTGGTGTGAAGGATTGGCCCTGGTGGAAGCTCTTCACCACCGTTCAGCCCCTCATCAAAGTCCAGCTCACCGAGGAAGAGATGCGTGGCAAAGACGTGAGCCAACAACTTCTAAGACAGCTTCTAGTCCCCCTGAAAAATGCAGTGTTCCGCCTCAAGGTTGCACTTATTTCTTGTAATAATTTGTATTCACATTTTGGCCTTTTTTCCTGTGTTTCAGGAGGAGATCCAGCAACAGAAATTGAAGCTTGAAAAAGTGGAGAAAGAGCGGAATGAGCTGAGACTGAACACTGATCGACTGGAGAGCAAGGTGGGTCCCTTTGGTTCTTATGCTGGGTGGATGGGACAATCACTGAGACAGGTGGCTGTGTTATACCTTTTCAATTTATCTGGAGATTTGACTGTTTATTTGTACAGGAACAGTGAATGATGTTTTCCATTACCTCCTATACTCATATCAAGAGTTTCATTCTGCCTCTGCCTTTGATTAGCCTGGTATTTGTGTGTGTGTGTGTGTATGTGTCTGAGCATCAGGTTTTATAATTTGGGCTGTTTCATTAGTTAATTTTGATATCATCTTTCATTTTTATTCAGTTTAATTTCAGTGACATGAGCTTGCAAAGTGGGTTCGGTGGTTTAAATGGTGGTGGTGTAATCATAGAAATTAAAATGTATTTACATTGATTTGTCAACACATCTTCAGCTAACTTACAGTTGGAATCACTTGGTTTCAAGCTGCGCAAGTTAAATGCACTAGAAAACCCCAAAGCGATCTGAATTTGGACCATTTAGCGCAAAATAATTCCAAACAGGACTTTTACATTTTCTAATAGATATTTTCTGTCGGCACTTTCTCTGAGAGAAAGAAGTGGTCATGGGGGACAACCAAAGTCAGTTTAGAGAATATTGCCATCTTGAGGCCTTGTCAGTGTTCAGTAAATTAGTTAGTAAATATTCTCCACACAAAATATGACACCAAACATTGTTGGGGATATCAAAATGTTGTGATATGGCACAAGTGTTGTGTTTTCCTGGTTTTAAACACTGCATTACAGTAAAGAGATGCAGTTTTCTGAAATTATTAGACTGTTTTAGCTACTCTATGATTTGCCTTTACCTGTTTGGTCATCATATCCACATTAGTAAGAATATTTATGAAATAGCACTTGTGTACATATCTTATGAAAGCACCAATAGTCATCCCTACAATACTGCCACAATACTGAGGGCAAAGAATTTGGTTAAAAGATATTTCAATATTTGATTTTGTCCTATATGGCTCAGCTCTATGAACAAGTTCAGACAATATACTGTCACATGTTGCTGCTGTAGAAAATTACATCCATGGGCTTGCACAACAAGAAGTAAAAATAAAAAAAAGTACTTACAGTAAATGGAGGTGTCACATAATTTATATTTGCCTAAGTAAGGAATCAGCTTAATCAAATTATTGTCATAATCAGAGACAGAGCAGTCGTGTCTACTTGCATTGTTTGTTTGCGTGTAATAAATATAGTTGTTTACCTAAGGCTAACTATGATGAAACCAGCTCCTGCCATTGAGTTATCCCTATTGGCTGGAAGTCACGATTTTTCAAGGTAACATCAACAAGGCTACACTGCATGCTTGCAAAAGTGACTACTCCACATTCCTCTCTGTTGAGGCTGACAGTGTGATGTTGACATTGACCTCCATGGAAATGCTATCACTTTCAAACTACTGTAACAGTGAAGTTATCATTTCAGCAACAACAAAACACCCTCATATCTTGGGATGGTCCACTTTTATCGTGGTAAAGGCCACCAAATATTTTAGGTTGTCATGAGGGGTCGCAGTATCTTGCAAGGCAGTGCAACTCCAGCCATACTTTTACCCATTCACTGTCTCTCCATCAGACAACAGCTTTTTGGCTTCTGCTAGCTCCAGTGTTACTTTGTAGGAGGCATCAAGAGAACATTTTTGTATTGTTGTAGCTTTTTTGGAAAGTCTCTGCCTCTTAATTTACTTTATTTTAACATGTTTAATGATGACAAGTCTTGCAGCACCAGTGTATTTATCAGAGATGTCTCTGTGGATGCTGTTGTAGTGCTAGTTAATGTTATCACTCACACATCACACACGTCTGAAAACACATCAAACACTGTGGTCTACCTTTGAATTCTGTACACAAGGTTTCCATTGTCAATTTTTCTTTTGCTCATGATTTCTTTAGCTCTCCATATCATAAAGCGGTGGGCTATGTGCGCTATGACCTCGGGCCTCCACTGACAAAACATAACATTATATGTAAACACCTGTTGGTTGAGACTGACCTACAGGCAGTGCCATTAAGCTACGTGGTGCCCCCCTACTGGCCACAATGAAAGCAGTGATCTTTAAAGTAAATGAGAGTCAAAATCAATCTTTTTTTTTTTTTTTTCAATTTTGAAATTCACCTGGAGGCCACAAAATGAAGGTCAGTGGGCCACATGTGGTCTGCCCATGTCTGTCTTAGACCTAGCTGTAAAAATATGCCTAAATCTCTGTAGCAACTGCAGTCTGACACAATAACTGGCAGTAATTATACTGACTGTATAGCAACAAAAAAAAGGCTTGAGATTAATGACTCATTGAAATAACTTGTGTGCTGTAGCATCAGCAAAGCAAACTCTAAACTAAGAGTAAATAACCAATGACTGTGGGAGTTGTGAACATACTGTTCTGTACGAACACATTGACAGTTCCTTGTCATTGTTTTCGAGGAGTGATGTGTCTGTTGTCTGATGTGGCAGGTACATGTAGTCCAGTTCCATTTTTCTTCATCTTTTTTCTTTCTGTGTATCTTTCAATACCTAAAGCCCTTGATTAACTGACTGGGGTAAGTTCACAGCGTAAACTCTCTTGGGATAACCAACAGACTTCTTGTAATTTTGTACCTGGAGGCACTAGCACAGAGTAGGCACAGCTGAACCCCTTGAAGGAATAAATTACCAATAAGTATGGGGAAGGCTGGCTTCAATTATGGCCAGTCAAATCAGCTCCTCTCATTACTTTTAAAATCTTTGCGCTCCCCCACTGGTGCACTGACAGTTGTGTAATGAATGAGGATGATCCAGACGGGCGTCTCACAACAGGAGGCTGATGCTCTTGTCTGGCTGAGTCCTGAGTGGTGAGTGTGTGACACCACGTATATGCGTCTGTGGGCAAAAAATGCCCCATTTTAAGCTGAATTCACATTTCTTTAGATATCAGTACACATCATTTTTTTTTTTAGAAAGACAGTGATTCACACAGTAACCAGATGCAGGTACAACTAACTAGTACAATAAAATTTGTTTCCATTATTTTGATGGTTTCATGTACTTCATTTTAAGTACATTGTTAGACCCCAGTGACTATGTTGAGGAAATGTATTACCTGCTAAGACATTTGGAAAGTCTTAATTTTTTAATTTTTTTGACAATGTGACAATCCAGATTTCACTGCAGCGGATTGGCAAGGAAGTCACCGCTCCTTAATTTGACTGACGTCTAAATTGCTGCTGAGATAGCCAACATAAGAATAACGCTGTGTTCACATTGGTACAAAATGCTTTCTCTAATGCTACTTATCTTAATCAGTCAAAAACATTGCCAGTATTAATTAGTTATTACAATTAAGAGTTGTAGTTGTGTTTGTAGACCCTCATTATTCACTAGTGCCAGTATTTTAATCTTAGTGGCTGAAAATTTTGTTGGTCATCTTTAAATGCTTATTTAAAACCTCACACATTATATTCACGTAGTCATTGGCTGTGCTCACACACTACTGCCACCATTGCCAGTATTGTGAGAAATCCAATGGGCTGACAAAGCCCACTTACAGTACATGATTACATTAAGTGACAACTTTGAATAATAATGACTTTTATTATTCGGTTATCCAGTAAGAATTTGGAGAATTCACAGAATTTGGGGAATTTTCTGTTGTTTTGCCAAAACAACTACAGTCATGATTCTGCACTAGCACATCATGTTGTTCACCATTATCATAGACCAACATAGGAACTGCAAAATACCATGTGTCAGGTGCTTCTTTAGAGGAACCTGATGGAAAGAAAGAGATGAGTATGGACCAAGGATTTGTGATCTATAAGTTCAATGATGCAAGGTGGAGAGAAAACTTGAAGAGTTGAGCTGTAAGAATCACTGCATCCTGTGTGTCTCCAGGATGTCACTGCCCATTCCCTTCACCCCTGACGGCAGCACTGGGTAAACTCTGAAGCACCAAACCAGCTTAGTGTGCACAAAAGTGCAGTAAAAGAAGTTTTGTGTTTACTTATTTCAGAGGTTTGCTAGATTTATTTAAAGGACCCACACTGGATGAGATGTGCACAATTACGCAGGGCTTTGGTAGTTGTGGTGTGTAATTGCTTGACACTCCACATCCCTGAAATTATAGGCTGCAGATGGAGTATTCATACCTGTCTTCCTGCCTTTGGATGGCTGCAGGGATTACATCAACCGAAAGGCAAAGCCCTCTTAAATCCTACAAGCAGTTGTGGATGACAGATGTTGGTAATAATCAGTGCTAAATCAAGCCCCTACAGAGTGTCGTACATGCATTATTGCTTTAATTGCATTATAGGGGTGTCAGTCTTGAACTTTACAGAGATTCAGTTTGGTTCATGATTCACTTGTAATAATTTAAGACTATTCATTTTGATTTTTAAATCACAGTTGATTCAATTCAGTACTTTTAGACACATTTTTATGTTCATTAAATAAAAAAACAAACATGCACAATAATGGTAGACTATCCTTTTTCTTTTGAAATGTGAAACAATTAGATAAAATAATTCCTTTAACATTAATTCTTCTAAAAAGCATTACTGACTCAGGCTGAAGTTAGAGTGATCAATTCCATTTATTTCTTTTAGCAGATTGTTGCAGATCGCTGCAATGAATGGATCCATACACCCTTATAGGATTATAATGTCATTTTTAATGTGCATATTTTCTGGTTGACAAATTAAGTAAAACAGATTTATGACACATACAAAAGGAGTGATTTTGGAGAGGTCTGTTTGCCTGCATTACTACACCAACTCAGGCCACAAAACTAGGGCAGAGTGTCAGTGTTTATGTAGAAACATGGTCTGAGTAGGTGGAGGTGCAGTTTTGATAAAAGAATTGTCAAACACCAACCTGATTTATATTGACATTCGCCTCTAGTGCGCTCCCCCGGCAATTTCAGAGCCAGCTTTGTCATGGCAATGGGTGCAGGTGGAAAAAAAATATGCTTGTGTCCATCAAAATTGCTACTTCTGCACCACATTGTGTTTATCCCTTATCTACAGGTATGGTGTCTCCATTTGCCGCATTGTTATAACGTCATATAATATTATACAGCATAATAATCTTTGTGTGTGTGTGTGTGTGTGTGTGTGTGTGTGTCTGTGTATCCAGATCACAGAGCTGTTGGCAGAGCTGGCTGATGAGAGAAACACTGGTGAGTCAGCATCCCAGTTGCTGGAGACTGAGACTTCAGAGAGACTTC
>OMLB01057054.1:17711-42758 GCA_900302555.1 Myripristis jacobus
ACTTCGCCTGGAGAAGGACATGAAGGATCTGCAGGCACAAACAAGCACACACACACACACACACACACACACACACACACACACACGCACACACACACACTCGCACACACACACACACAATCACTCACCAATACTAAAATATCACAAGTTCTGCTTTATATATATTTCAAATGAAACAAATGAAATATTTTCTTCTTCGGTGAACATGTGAACTGCAGGCTAAGTTTGATGCCATGAAGAAGCAGATGGAACTACAGGAGATAGAGGTGATGGAAGCTCGGCTCCTCAAAACATCAGAGCTCAACGGGGAGATAGATGATGACGATGATGATGCAGGTCAGTTCCAGTCCCAGCATTTCGTCATTGTTAGCAATACAAATGGTTAAAGCAGGGACCAGAGGCCCTGGCCCTGAATGCGTCACACGACTCACTGTCTGCATTAAAGGTTCACTATGCAAAACTGTGGAGGGTCGATTTAGTGAGGACTTTTAGACTCAGCTGACAAAAATTCACCCTCGATACACTATTTAAAATGACTGAAGTGATTGGATGTTATAGTGGTATGGTGGTATATAGTGGTATTTGTTGGTCCATGCAAGTGTAATAAATCCACAAAGTTTGGTTCATTAATTCCTTCCCTGTCATGAGAGCACGAGCTTCACATCCCACATTCCAGGCTCAAGCGTGACCATCAACGGCTTTCTGACAATGAGGGCGGACAGAGACCACGGAGAGAGCGGTCAGCCTGTGACGGAGGACACTGTCTGGGCTTCTGGCCATTGCAGATAGTCCCTCTCATCCACTGCGCAACACTATGGAAGCACAGGAACATGTCAACTCAGACTATCAGAAACTTAGACTATCTATCTAACCATCTGTCTGTCTAACTCTCTATCCATCTAGAACAGAACAACCACATTTGTTTTGGTGTCACTTTTAGTTCACTATTCCGCCCCCGGTTTCCAGAATGGCTAAACTATTTCACAGCAGAAAATAATCTCTATCTACTTCAATCATTTTGGAACAGTACACTCCTGAATCACTCACATTTTCGCAAATGGGAAGTAGTTAATGCACCAAACTTTGTGGTACCAACAAGTACCACTATATGTGTAAAAATCAGTTTAAGGCTTGAATAAATGTAGAATAAGATTTACTGCACCCCAGATGACGGCCCTCGATATAAAATGTACCGTAACATAATCTGAGATTATTATATATATATATAGGGGCGAGACATGGACAGATGGGATGTGGATATAATGAGTATAGAATAGCTGATGATGTCATATGTTGTTGTATGCAATGTACTGTACCACTTAATTCTTTTTCTTCAGATCCTATTCCATCTCAGCAGTCAAAGCCACTCTAATCCATCCATCTATCCATCCAGTTCTGAAATTAGGAGAGGACATTTCTCTGTCTTTGGAATCACAAACTTGGCCAACAGTATTTTCAAACATTTTTTTGTAAATTCTCTATTTACTTTACCTAGTGTCACCCTCAGCAGCTTGCCTAAGCCTGCCTAATGGGCAGTCCAGTTCTGGATACCAGAGGCATAATTTACTGATCCGTTCATACTGGCATTATGTGCACAGTTTGAAAATTCTCTCCTACACTAATCGCAGCTGTGGGAATGAGAGAACGAGGGGCTCTGTCTGACTGGTTCAGCAGGAGACATGACAGTAAGACTGGGTCACATCTTGCATAATTGTATTAAGTGTATTTTCTAAGTTTGGGATTTACAGCTAGGGGATTATGATGTTTGCTCTCAGGCATACACCCTGTGCCTATTGCTTTCCAGTCTCCCCCTGCTGGGAAAGAGAGCTTCTACTGAGACTGTATTATCCCTAAGATTTTTTTCTCTCCTGTGTCCCCTCTCCCCTTCAACCCACCTCAGCAGACAAGCCATTACAGAGTATATCAGAATTCCTAGATGAATGAGAAAATAATCGTCGGGATCAGAGCTGGTGGCCCCGCAAGTTGTCATTATGCTATATATATGCTAATGAGCGGCACTGATGGAGGAGCGGGTGTTGGTATGTGAAGGGGAAATGGACAGCTTGTGAAATGATAAGGCTTGGAAATGAACCTAAACCTGAATGTCTGCCTGGCCACTGTTATAGTTCTGATAGCCTCTGACAGCTCCAGAATTAGGGTCGGCTAAGAACTGTGGAGAGTGCCACTTAGACATGTCCTGCTCTAACTACTATTATGATGTGCTCTGAATTTTTACCTCAGGTTTATCCAAGATTATAGCTGAAACTTAAAGTCTGCTTTGTAGTTTCCCCGTCGGAATTTTTTGACCTCATAAGGTTGGGATTTGATGAAAGAAGTTTTATTTCATGAAAAGATTATATTATTTCAGTCCTTGAATGTGATAAGCAGCACAGGCAGTACAGTACACTCTGTAATCCACAGCATCCACTATTTCAGAGCTCTTGAGCCTCTTCCTTTATTCAGCCCCCTAGTCTTGCATTAAAGGCAGAGGACGCCCAAATGTCACACAGAAATTTTCTGAACAGTATGTCTATCCTCCAGGAGGCGAGTGGCGGCTGAAATACAACCGAGCTGTTCGTGAAATGGAGTTCACCAAAAAGAAACTCCAGCAGGAGTTTGAAGACAAGCTGGAGACGGAGCAGCAGAGCAAACGACATCTTGAGAGAAGGGCAAGGCTCTGTTCTATTATTAGACCATTAAAATACCCAAGTCTGTTATTGTGAACACAGACCCACAGCCTGTTACGTGTGATTTAAGGACCTTTGTCACTATAAATTTCATAATATCCACATGCATTGATCTGCCATTAAAAAGAAAAAAAATGTAAAAAAAGAATGAGCATGTGTGTCCATTTGTGTGTGTGTGTGTATGTTGCAGCTGGCTGATTTGCAGACAGATAATGAGGATGTGCAGCGCTCTGTGCAGCAGCTGAAGAAGAAGTGCCAGAGACTGACAGCAGAGCTGCAGGACACCAAGCTTCACCTGGAGGGCCAACAGAGCCGCAACCATGAGCTGGAAAAGAAACAGAGGAAGTGAGCCCAAACAAGCTATCTATCTATCTATCTATCTATCTATCTATCTATCTATCTATCTATCTATCTATCTATCTATCTATCTATCTATCTATCTATCTATCTATCTATCTACTCATGGGCACACACAGCAAAGAGAACATATTGCTTTTTTCTCCTTGAATGACTCGGTGCAGACGTGTTGACCCACCCTGGAGAAGAAGAAAGTTTTCTTTAATTTGAATAGCAACTGAGATGGTCTGTAATCTGTGGAATTGCATTAGCTGAGAAAATGACTCAGACTTTAAGCACTTGAGAAGCCATCGCTGTGGCAGAATGTGATCTCTCCCCTGTGGCTAATTGAAGATGCTCTGTGGGTGAAATTATTTTCAGCTGCGCTTCACAGAGGAAAAAAAAAAGGAATTACAGCGAGCTGACAGCATGAAACACTTAGCTGTTAAGTTCACCAGCCATAAGTGTTTCTGCCCTAGACAATTCAAGAAAACATTATTATGCACATTATTACAACCCAATTCTAAATTGATGGCTAATGAAAATGGATAAGATTTGAGGATAAAACAGAGGCAGTGCTTTACTTATGTTGGTCTATGGGATGTGTACAGTCTGATGGCTCCTCATAAACTCAAACAGTTTCTAATAACTACACATAGGGTTAGTTACGCTGGCTTAGACAATGAATGCTTTGGAAAAGAATTTCCTGGATCTAGCATTTTCTGTTTAAAACAACATCCAGACAGATACTGCATCATTTTTCAAGATCTCGACATATCATGATGGCAAACCATTTATACATGTAGGTATCTATCACACTTCCCAGTGTTGTATTGTTTAAACTTGGCATACACTTGGCGTTGTGTCTAACCACGTAAAAATGCAAGTGTAAATCATCTGAAATGTGATTGAAATCCCAAGAAGTTGATAGGAAATCGCACTGAAATTGGATCCAAGACACATTTGAAATCTGATTAATCAGGTTTGATCAATCAGATTTCAAACGCTTCTTGAATGCCTCTTGGGTAAGTTTACACTTGTGTGGCTAAGCACGATTGGATAACTCATGATGCATTTGCCTACTGTAAACACGTACAAGTCTCCTAATTAGCAAATGAGTCCACATGACTGATACACTCACATCTGTAACAGGAAATTCTCAAAGAAAGAAGTCCAGTTTACAACGGATAGTAGCTGTTTACTGTAACATCTTAATCTTTTGTAGCATCACATTCCGTTAAACTACATGTGCATATGTGTGTGTGTGTGTGTGTGTGTGTGTGGATGTCTGTGTATGTTCCAGATTTGACCTGGAGCAGAGCCAAGCTCAGTCCGAGGTACAAAGAGAGAGGAGCCAGAGAGAGAGGCTGGCTCGAGAGAAGGACTTAATGACCGGCGAGATGTTTAGCCTCCGCCAGCAGCTGCAGGTGGGCTGCACAACACACCCTTGATACACTCTAATGGACAGAGTGTCTGCTTATCACATCTGCATGACATAACTGGGCTTCTCCGTTCCAGATGTGTGTCTTTAGCGTCTCTGTGCTTTCCCACCTGCAGGACAAGGACACTGAACTGTGTGCGGCAAATGTGAAGGTGCAGCAGCTAGATATGGAGCTCCAGGATCTCTCCTCCCAGGAGTCCAAGGATGAGGCTTCGCTGGCAAAGATCAAGAAGCAACTTCGCGACCTTGAAGCCAAGGTGAAGGACCAGGAGGAGGAGCTGGACGAACAGGCGGGAACCATCCAGATGCTGGAGCAGGTACAGTTTGGATGAAATGCCGTCCAAGGGGAGTGATGTGGTGTTTCCCCAAAACAGCTAACTCAAAGTAGAAGATAATTTCCCCCTATTGCAATCAAGCGATCCAAGTTTTTGTATGATTTGGCGAGGTTTCTAATCTGCCACCCAGCAGCCCAATGCGACAGGGCTGGATGTGTGTTCTGCTGTGGCACTCAAATCTCTGATTTACATGTGAAAAACCCAACAGCAACACCTCTTTCCAAAGACAACATAATAGATGACCACCATGATCCTCCACCCTCGGGGGTGATGAGTTTCATTGGGAAATATTTCCTGCCAAATTACACTGGTAAACAGTATGTATCCGCCTCTAATTTGTAAGTGGGAAAATATCCTTTTTGTAGTTTAGGTAAACTGTCATTTCACATTAAATGCAGTATGGGAGGGCATTTGAAGAACGATTTTATTTAAAACAACAGCAACAAAAAAAAACATAGCTGTAACCTACTATCCTTATATTCTTAAAAAAGTACCATAATGTATCTGAATTTTGTTCAAGTAATCATTTTGTGGGCACAAATGTAATATTTATTACAAGTGGTGTGTTTCTCATTTTGAACATAAACGAAAAACAAACACACTGAAGTTTCAGGTTCCCTGTGTGCTGTTATTTGTGTGTATTTTGTGGTGTCCATGTTTGTGTTTTTATTCGCCTTTGTTACTGTATGTGTGTTCCCTCATCATGTCGACAGGCTAAGCTGCGGCTTGAGATGGAGATGGAGAGGCAACGGCAGACCCACTCTAAAGAGATTGAGAGTAAGGATGAAGAGGTGGAGGAGATCAGACAGTCCTGCAGTAAGAAGGTAGGCACTGCTTTTTCACATTCACTGTCACATTTATAATCTACCTGGCCTTTTTTCTGTGCACAACCTCTCCATCTTTAACTAACAAAATACTGCACCTGGCCTGGTCAAGGTTTCACAGCAGCACTGAGGAACACATATTTTTATTCACAAATTGTGTGTTGAATTTTGTTCCTGCATGTGTCACATCTTGAACGACTGGCAGTGTAATTTCTTTGGGTTTTTTAATGGTGCCCATTATGATTATGGCTTACACAATTGCACTGAAGTTCTTGAATGTGACTTTTGGTGAAAATAGCAATTTGGCTGGACTGCCAATATTATTTTTGTTATGGTAGTTTCATATCATATACAAAACAATCATTAAAAAAGAAAAACTACAAATAGTTAGTATATATGTGCACTTCAAAGCTGAGTCATGTCAACCATGACACTCCTAAATATTAATTATGGGTGTTTCATCTGCACTAAGATATTCCTGTTTTATATTTTTCTCTTTTCATTTTGTAAATATGACCATCACATTTGACATCCTGATTTTAAACAAGAGACTTTTTGTTATCCTGTGTCATTTCTGCTTTATTAAGTATTTTATATGGAACGTAACATTTTGTGTATTTGTAATGCCGCATATAGCAAATTTAAATTGACAATAAATTCCCAAGTATTTGGTTATTAATCATTATGAAACAATAAAATGCTGACAAACTTATCCACTGAAGAAGTGTTTTGATGTGCAGATTTGTGAACTATTTTAGATATCAGGCAATTTGAATATAGTAATGACAAAATCAACAAAAGATAGAACACGAAAACTATGTATTTGTGTCAATATGCAACATATAAAATTTCATTTTGCCAAGATAAAAGATTTTTTTTTCCCAATTCATCTGTGATGCCTTGCCTTGAACTCTGTGGCCACATCTAGAAACTTTGAGGTCTGTGTTGCTGGCATCTGTTTGCGTCTGACCTGCGAGAGCAGCTGTGTCGTACAGCATGATAGATGATGTGTTGCGTCTGACTTTGTTTAGCAGCGGTCATCTGTTTGCACGTCCTGACACTCTGTTCATGTGTCCTGCAGCTGAAGCAGATGGAGGTGCAGCTGGAGGAAGAGTATGACGACAAGCAGAAAGTCTTGCGTGAGCGAAGAGACCTGGAGTCCAAACTGCTGAACGCCCAGGACCAGGTACTCCCATCACGCTGCCACTCCTCACTACAGAACAGAGTGTACCACTTCTTTTGATTGGAAAGGGCTGCTTTTGAGTCCTGTGGCGTGCTATAGGTTTTGATGTGGGATTGAAAAAAAAAAAAATCAGAGCACATTTGACAGTACTTGCTGCAGTGGAGTGTTTTGTCTGGCAGGTGAGCCAAAGGGATGTGGAGACAGAGAAGAGGCTGAGGAAGGACCTAAGGAGAACCAAAGTGCTACTGGCTGATGCCCAAATTATGCTGGACCACATGAAGAACAACGCCCCCAGCAAGAGGGAGATCGCCCAGCTCAAAAATCAAGTACACTGATCAATTTACTGTGCATCAAGAAAGTCCTTGACCATAGCATTATATTGGCTACTAATGGTAGGAATAGTACCCTTTTCCACCAGAGCAACACAGGAACCTTTTTGAGGAATGAGGAACCTTTACCCCTATTTTCACCAGAGGAAGTCCCTCTTATTGCCCTGGGGGTTGAGTTCCTGGGCCACAGAAAATGTCCCATTATTCTTTATTCGCTAATGTTCCTGGGATCGACGCTAAAACAGCAACAATAAAAACAAGCAATAATTAAAATCATACCGTATCAATAGCACAAAAAGACAAAAACAAGCCAAATGTAAAGATCAGTAAATAAGTAAAATAACATTGTGCATCCTTGAATGATTAAGCCTATGAGCAGGCTAGTAACATCTCTGCTATTTTTAAAACAGCAGTGAGAAAATGGAAACTCAGTCTATTAAAACATAATTTCATCGCTCAGAGATCATTCAACCAGTAATTTAGAGAAAAACATCCCGTTCGTGTCCGTTGCAACACCGTGTCACAGTCGATCTCCATCGCTCTAGGTCTTATAGCTCTTGCACCCTCAAATCTCTTTTTTTTTTTTACCTTTGCGCATCTCATCTCCTATATCCAATGTAACACCACAGTGGCACAGAGTTAAATAATCAGGAACATTGAGTGTTCAGTGCTTTGTTGTTGAAATGGAAATGACTAGATGCCTCCTCCTTAACACATACACAAGAGCTTAGGCTTCTACTTTTCCTCTGGAACCGTCTTCTTAGGGCAAAACCCAGGAACTTTGCCCCACAAACCCTTGGTGGAAAAGGGGCATAATTATGTGACATACCGACTAGTCCTAGTCAAATACACACACACACTGTATAAACTTATCTTGATCTCAGCGTGTGAAAAGTCTGTCCAGGCTCATAAATCCTCAGTCCTCTGCATGTCCCAGTATTTTAGTAAGATTTGGACATATCCTTGACCCTGGCCTCCTAATGTTTGTCCCTCACCCCCTCTAACCTTTCCTTCCCTCCTGTCTCTCACAGCTGGAGGAGTCAGAGTTCACTTGCGCAGCTGCAGTGAAAGCTCGTAAGGGCATGGAGATTGAAATAGAGGACTTACACATCCAAATGGACGATGTGGTCAAAGCCAAGATGTCGGTGAGTCCAAGACAAGCTGTTATCCTCCACCCAAATTGTTGTGAGTATCCACATGTGTGGATAGTGTGACACTGCATAGGAAGATTGAACAGCACAGACTGCTTTCAAGTTGTTTCACTCACCTGAGTTGCCTAGAATGTTAAACACATCCACATATACCTGTTTCAACATCCATAGGTTGAATGTGCTATTGTCTGTTGTTCGAGTGTGTTATCATCAGTCATGTGTATTTAATCTCTAAAATCATTTTAAGAATGTTTTCATCTAATGAATGAATTAAATAGCATGCATACGGTTTTTTGTATTTTTTTTTTTTTTTGCCTAGGAGAAATAGCTTTGTGTAAATATGTTTTGCCCCTCTCCTTTTGATGCACAAATTAAACCAAAAGGAAAACATCAACAAAAATGTTTAATTAATAGAGAACTTGTGCCTATCGAATTTCCCCTCTTCAAAATGCAAAAGGGCAGTGACATTAATATGCATACATAATCCATCCATGGTGGAGTATTGAAATAATAAATGCCCTTTGGCATATGTCTCATTTCAACATTTTGCTGTAATGGATAAATAAGCTTTGTTGAATGTTTTTTTTTTCCATCTGCTCATTAATGGCTGTCTCATGAGAGTACTGCCTGCATTTCAGAAATGTAGACTGCGGATGTTTGTGTCTCTGGGGACGACACACAGAGTGCTGTGTGCCTGTGCTCCGCTTGTTAATTGCTGCATTTATGACGAGGAAAGGTCTTGTAAATGTCTCAGATTAGAGGATGCATGTTGAGGGCCTGAGTCTGTCTCTCCTGAACAGAGAGGATGAACTCTGAATAGTACATGCCCAGTGTACTGCACTGGCTGCACTTTTCCCCATCTAAATGAGCCAATTGATTATCTACAATTGGTCTCATCCTCCAGCCAGAACCCTGTCCAGATTGTGTTTCATTGCCATTAGAAGAGATTCCAGAACTGCCAGGGCTTGGCCAGCTAATGGCCATTTATCATATTAAGTAGCTCGCGAATAAACCGTGCCATTCTGTACTGAAATGTCCTTCCTTCTCTCTTTGTCTCCCAGCTAGAGGAGCAGGTTAGCCGTCTGCAGAGAGAGAAGAACGACCTGCAGTCCCGTATGGAGGAGGATCAGGAAGACATGAATGAGCTGATGAAGAAACACAAGGCTGCGGTCTCCCAGGTAATCCGCCCTACCAACATCACTTCTACCTGTTTGATAGTCTACATTCAATAAACCACTGAACCACGAGTCTGTCACCTACTCTACAAGACCGGAAACTCTGGCCAGCAGTTATCAGTGTAATGTGGTTACTTTATTCAGTATCGAGCAGTGTAAGGAATTAAATTTTCAAATTTGGTAATTACATTACAGTTACTCTTCCTATAACACATCTGTTACTGTGGTACTGGCCTTTTCTTTCCTTTGTTTGGTTTAATATGAGTGGGTTACATAACGTGCATATGTAGCTACAAAGTAGCTGAAATAATTAGTCAATTGATCAGTTCAGTTGATCAGAAAATTAATCGATTATAATTTTTACAGTCAATAGATTAGTTATTTATTATGTAAAAAAGCCAAACATTTGCTGATTACAGCTTCACTGAGATCACTAAGATTCTAAGATTGGCTCACCTTTATCTGTTCATATCATCAAATCAATACTTTGTTTTTTGGTGTTGCTGGTCAGACTGAGGAGGCCGCTTGAAGGCATCACTTTAGGTACTGGCTCTTATCATGATAAGTAATAATTTTAAAAAAAATTCCAGATTAATGAAAAAAATAATCAGTAGATTAACTGGCACTATGCTTACTTTTAGCCGCTGGAAGTATTCCAGTTACTTTAAACTTATTGTTCTCTTTTGTGTAGTTGTTCTTTTGACTATTTGCCAGGGTGATGTGCAAAGTCACACCACACAGTTTAGCTGAATCTTGGCTGTTCCTTTGCAGACTTCATTTAGTAGAGCTAAATACTGGCATGTGTTTGGTCACGAGCTCTACTTTGTTCTCCTCATTCAATAAAGGGGATTAATTTAAGATGTCTGTCCACATCAATCGTTTAAATGAAATAAAAGCAGTTAGGGCTGGAGTATTTGGCCATGTAAATCCAAGCTAATACTATTGCTTTTTTTGTCAAGGGAGTAACAGATATGTAGGTAATGTAACTAGCTATGAATTGAATTTCCTGTTGAGTCACTTTTTAAAGTTACTCAGCTTTTTAAAGTGACTCAACAGGAAAGTCAGTTTTCAGTAAATTCAGAAACTCAGTAAATAATGAGTAATATATTACATTTTCTGAGTAACTTGCCCAACGCTGGTAATCATCTGTAGAAAATGATAGAATGATTAATGGACTGCGACCACCAGAAATAATACAATTTGCTTTTTTCTGTGTATTTAGCTTAACACATCGGGGAAGACCATATCTCTTTACATTACCATGTTGCTAACATGCTGGTTTTTTCTCACGTAAATACAAATGCTTTGAGATGAGATGTAAAAATCTGCTCCCTTCCAAATACTGTACTCTATGTGCTGTGCCATTATTTGCTGCCATCAGAGAGAGAGATGCAATCTGTCCTACAGCAGATGACATGAATTACACATTATTTGGCATAGCTGCATTATTTTCTTTGAACCCTTGACATTGAAAGTGCAAACATTTTTTTTCACAGATAATTGAATTTTTAAAGTATATTCTCTCTCTCACTCTTGCTCTCCCTCTCTCGCTCGTTCTGTCTCTCTCTCTCGCTAGCTCTGTATCTCTCTGTATCTTTCCTTTCTGTCTCTTTGCACACACACACACATTCACAGGCACACACTGCCTCCTCTGTATACTGACTTTATCTATGTGTATGTGTGTGCATGTTAGTCTGCCAGGGACTTGAGCCAGATCAGTGACCTGCAGGCCCAGCTGGAGGAGGCCACAAAGGAGAAGCAGGAGATCCAGGAAAAGGTACAAGAAAGTATTCAAGAGAACTATAGCTGCCTGGAAGGAGACCGCACGCTGCCTCAAGTCTTCCTTCTGATTAGACCTCTACACTTGGCAGACTTTCTCTGATTATTGTGACAAAAAAATGCTGGTTCTTTGTGGCGGCATTTTCTCAAAAATTCGATGCAATTTACATTCAGGTGGTGGGAATCAGTAAAAATTCAAATCAGGGAAAAAAAACTGTACTTTTTCTACCGTCTACAAAGAAAGGGTCATGCTCATGAACTCAGCAACTTGTTTCCATGGCTTAACAGATTAATCCAAATTAAAGCACTTGCTTTGTACTTAACTCTGACCTTGATGCACCAGCAGTTTGTCTCTGTTGTTGTTTTGGTATTGCAGCTGAAAAGTGAAGTTAACATTTTGCTCGTGATCCACTGCAGCATTTTTATCTTCACTTTTGTGTAAAATATGAAGACAGTATTAGATAAATGAAAGTTTTTTTCTGGTTTTCATTTTACAAATGTAAATGTAATGCACCATCAGATAGTTTGGCTTGTTTATTTACAGGCCGATTCCACCATTTGATGTGGTAAAATGAGATCACTGGGTGAAATCGCAAGGCTTGATTTGGTCATTTTATGCAAAAGTGTTGAAAAAAATGCAAGCTCTCTCAGATATTAATGGGTTTGGTTGAATTTACAACGCTTCTGCTGGTACGATTATTGCAATGAATTGCAAAATCCTCCTACTCACACTTTAATTATGGCCTCTCAATACTTGCCCTCAGAGGAGTCATACATGCAATGTCTTCCTCTTACTTATCATGCAAAGACCTCTATATTTGCTAGTTTCTTTTCACATTTTGCACACATTATTAAAGACCTGCATGAGAAGGCAGCAATAGCCATCTAAAGTGTCAGACTTTGGAGTGGTTGTCACATTTCCAACAGGAGGAAAGCATGTCCTCTTTGGTAATATCAAGGGAGAGCTCCAAACCTCCTTGACTCAGATGCAGAGTCCGTCATTTGGTGTCATGCTGCACTTTGGGTCAGTATTCATTATGACATATCTTTCTCCCTTTTATCTGACAAGAGAAAATTATTCAGATGGAACAAGTGTGGCACTGATTTTCCCCCTCCACAAAGCCTGTGAAATAACTTTGTCAGCCTGATCCACAGCTTGTCCTTCTGTCCATTTGTGGCACATGGGGGCTTATCTGAGTTTATCATTAATGACTCATGACTTGAAACACTGTACTATTACGTACCAACAAAACAGCTGGACTAACTGTTTACAAGAAATGTGGAAAAAGAGTGTTTTCATTCACTCTTAACATCAGTAGAGAGTATTTGTAGTATTCACTTAAGAGGAGCTGGAGAAACAGAGGTCAAGGAGGAGGTGTATACTGAGCAGAGCTCCTCAGGGAGTGATGATGACCTGTGTGTGTGTGTGTGTGTGTGTGTCTGTCTGTCTGTCATTTAGCTTCATTCACTGCAGAGCCAGCTAGAGTTCCAGGAACAGTCCATGGTGGAAAAGTCTCTCGTGAGCCGCCAGGAGGCCAAGATCCGTGAGCTGGAGACCAAGCTGGAGTATGAGAGAACACAGATCAAACGCTTAGAGGTGAGATAATCCTTTCTGTGTTGTGTAATATGATAAAGGTAAAAGACATGCCTTGTGAACCAGTACATCTAAATTTGACATTTTAAGTTACTAATAATAAAGAGGCAGATATAGAACGAAAGGGTATAATGTCCAGCTCCAAATCTGTGAGGTGCTGGTTCAATAAAAATCCACCAAAGAGTAAATGTTTGATCTTGAGTAACTTGGTCATTTCTTGCCCACAGTACACACAGAAATGTCAATAGCAAGGAGGGGGAAGTGGGCAACTTAGCACCATTGTTCAAACTACAATGCCATTTCAAAAGTGAACAAGGGGTCCGACTATGTTTGATGAGGAACAAGCTTGTGAGGATTAAGGTAGAACAAAAGAGCTAATTTGGTATCTTAAGTGGAATTCCCTTGATACAGTCTGTGTGAGCTGTGTGAGAGGTAGAGGTCCACCTTGTTGTTCCCAAGGTCTTATGTTCCCAGGACCCTCCCTGAATACATTTATTTTTTTCCAAACCAGGAAAAAGTTCCTTCAGTGTAAGGAAGTTAAGTTGGAGAATATGGATAATGCAGAAATCTCCAATGGGTCACCTGAGAGTGTGGACAGGGTAGAGGACAGTGGTTATGAAAAGATGGATGGGGTGATTATTCTTCAATAGAAAAATATATTAAATGTGTAGTTTGGCTAGTTCTGGTTCTCCACCAAGATGGAGAAAATGAAATGTGCGTAGTTGAAGATAGTAGATAGATATTGTGAGATATTGTAGATAGGTAGCTATTGTTTTGTATATTGCAATGTCATGTATTTGACCAATGGTCATGCCAGCACTTATACCAACTTTGTCAAAGTTTTGTCATTTTAATTCTAAGGTGTGGCTTAATCTATGCTTGTAAAAACGTGTATTTAAAACCTTCCCATCACTTCGTAGATTTTAGTTCAGGTTTACTCTAATGTGTCTATGGAGGCAGCTTGTCCATAAAACCATTTCAGATATCCACTGAGCACACACTGTAAGATTATGCACTTTTTGTTAATATACAAGAGGTATGGACATTTGCCTTCTTTTTTTGTTGAATGAACAAGGGGCTGCTTGCAGTTTGAAAGAATTGCATTGAGGGGCCATAAGACCTTGGGAACATAAGACTTTGGGAACAAATGACTTTAGGAACATAAGACTTTGGGAACAAAGGACTTTAGGAACATAAGGCTTTGGGAACATAGGACTTTGGGAACAAAGGACTTTAGGAACATAAGGCTTTGGGAACATAAGACTTTGGGAACAAAGGACTTTAGGAACATAGGCTTTGGGAACATAAGACTTTGGGAACAAAGGACTTTAGGAACAGAACATGGGAAAATAGTACTTTGGGAACATAGACACACTCCTGAGAAATTACCCTATTCAACATGGTTTCCCCTTAGAGCCTGGTGGCCCGTCTGAAGGAGAACCTTGAAAAGATAACGGAGGAGAGAAACCAACACAGCGCTGCAGAGAACCGGGAGAAGGACCAGAACAAGCGAATGCAGAGGCAGATAAGGGACCTGAAAGAGGAGACGGGAGAGCTGTCCAAGAAGGAGGCTGAGGCTAGCCGCAAGAAGCACGAACTGGTGAGGGCTCGGGAACTTCCAAAAATGTGGTGGCGAAATTGTTTCACACTTGACACAATTTACTTGGAGTTTATATTGGAGGAGGTGACCATGCTTCTTCTTAACCATGATCCATTCTCCAGGAAATGGACATAGAGAGCCTGGAGGCAGCAAATCAGAGCTTACAAGTGGACCTTAAGCTGGCCTTCAAGAGGATAGGTGACTTGCAGGCTGCCATCGAGGATGAGATGGAGAGTGATGACAATGATGACCTAATCAATAGGTACAGCAGACTCTTACACCCCTTTTAAAACTGACCATAAAATCCCACTACTTTCTAGGATTTGAACTCAGAATAAATAGTTTAACCCTTCATTTCAGTCATGCATTCTGTACACTGCAACAGCCCCGAGTAATTGTTGACTTTGGCTTCGATCGATATAGGTGTGAAAGGGTCCCCTGCTATTTTGCGACCTGTGTAGGCACGATGATACAGGACATGCTCTAGATTTTAGGAAAGCAATTCAGTGTAAATCAAACCAGGGTAAAATATATTTTGGATTTGAGTCTGAGTCATGTCCAGAGTGTAGCTGTAATGGGGCAGAATGTCAGAGAAAACATTTTGTTTCAGTGAGGTTAGAAGGTTGTGACACCAGTTAACCTGGAGGTCAAATATGCAGACCTGATGTAAACTGCAAACTCACCGGTAGTTTTTTTTTTTTTCTTTTCGTGACGTAGCCCCAGATAAATTAAATAAATAAAAGTGCCATTAGTTTTCTCCATAGAAAGGCAGGATTTGATTTGTGATTGCATGTATAACCAAAGCACTTTTACACCAGGGTCTTAGCTACTGTCTGCAGTATTCACTCTGGCCTTTCCTTATGTAAGTTGCAAGAAAGCAACCAAACGAGAACTGCTAATTCTTTAAGCAGTCTGTCAGTCTTGAATCTATGAATTATTTTCATTTCCCACACCTTTCCTGTATCTGTTTCTTTCTTACCTCTGTTTTTTTTACTCTTTGTACTGAGACTGTGAGTCATTCCACTGTGTCCCTGGTTCCCAACTAGCGTAGTTCTTGCCTGATTTAATTCAGTTTCTTGCTCCTGATCTTTTGTGTTTTTGCTGGTTTTCCCAGGTTGGTTATTCCTTCCCTCTGCTGAAAGGTTGAGGGTTAGACTAGTTCTTAGCCCTCTGAGGTAAACACAGTAATAATACAGAGCTCTAAAAGGACATTATATGCCCTGGCTCTGTTTGAGAATGAGGGCAGGAACAGCATGAGTTGACTTACCGAGTCCCTATTTCACAATGGACTGTACCTGTGTGTATGTGTGTGTAGGTGTGTTTACTTGCTTTTATTTTGCTCTTAACTGTGTATCTCACTTTTTTAATGTTTCTCTTTTTTCCTCCCCTCCTTCTGTTCGGTGTCTTCCTCACTTCTTGCAGTTTACAAGACATGGTGACAAAATATCAGAAAAGAAAGAACAAAACGTGAGAACAGAAAATGCATCCTTTGTTTTAGTCGTTGTGGTGGTTTTCAAGTTGTTTTCTCACCCATTTCACCCACGAGAGAATAATGCAGTATTCCTGAATTTTCACAGTTTGTGTTATTCACAATAACAATGTGATGAGAATAAATTTGGAATAGAATAGAAAAGTTGCTCTATAAGTTGTATTTCTCATAACATCATTTTTAAAGGATACTGGCGTTTATTTCAATTTTCTGAGTTGCCCCTCTACTTAACATGACTCCTGCTGGCGTCTGCAAACCATCTAGGCTTGTGTTCCTACCTTGCCACCACTCATTTTTGTACAATGTAAGAAACAACGTCCACAGACGTGAGCATTGCCTGAGGTAGATAATCCATAAACATGAAGCCTTACTTTGAAAGTCTTAAACAGTGCATTTTTTTTTCTAGTTGTTTCTGTTATATTATTCTTTTTATGTTACGCTCTGCTTACACTTGCAGGTGTCAGGTATTGAAGTTTAGCTTTCACATTCATGTCTTTATTTGGGGAATCTTTGTTAGCTGGGACAGATCATTTCAAGCTAGGTTTAGTTGGTATTTTAAAAGCAACAAGAGACAAGTAAATGTTTAAAAATCAAATTACGTATGGCATGCTCTGTGGGATTAGTTGTGGAAATGTAAATTACATGCAGACAGTAGTAGAGGGGCTATAAATCTAAATGACGTTGGTATTCTCCTTTACTCGCAACAAGGCAGTGCAGAGTAGCATTATGTATTACATTGTCAGATACTGCATCATTGTCTCAATGAAAATGATCAACCATCATCCTTTGCTTGATTTGAACTATCATCCGACACCTTTTCTTACTAAATTTCAATGTCAATTTCAAATTTTTTACAGTCCTCTGAAGCCACAAAATCATTTCCATTCTTGTTTGTGCCTTCCACTTTTCACCAAAATGTACTGATTGTTAATGATGTATTGGGAATTACGTATGAGCTATTCCCAGGTTCAAATTGCTGTAGCAAGTCCTTCAAACAGACTCATCAAATATTTTTTTTTTGCAATTCAATATATACAGTCCAGTCATGACTATGCACGCTGAACACTGAATAGAGGCAGTCTCATTATCGCTGCCCCTCAGCAGTGTATTAAGGATGTGCTACAGGATTTCAATTTTCACTGCAAAAAAATATCCATCTTCACTCTACAGCAGCATTGCATTTCAGAATCTTATTTATTCTAAAAGGTGAAAAAAGTCTGCCAGTGGGGTGAGATAACTTCACTTCTATCTAACAGAAATCAACTTGATTGATTTTCACTTGTCATTATCCTGATACGAGTGAAATGATAAAATATCCCTACATTTTTGGAAAAATCATGGGAATTTTTCTATGACAGTGGCAGTCTTGACAAGAAGAGCTCCAACCTGAGAGGTAGAATTTGGTGCATGGTCATGGAAAAGTCATGGAAATGTTTTGGAACTGAATTGGCAAATAAATGTAGAAATACTGTGCTGAGATATTGACGATTGTTTGTAGAAAATTCATGAAACAAGTGAAATTACATCAAAAACATGTGATGTCCCACTGGCAGAACATTTTAAGAGCTATTATTTTCTGTAAAAAGATGTCCATTTTGTCTTTCTTGTGCATGTTTATTAATTAATTGTGAATGGTATATGCATGTGTCCTAACAACTGCGGAAAAAAAACCAAACACTTGGCAACTGACTAAATCCCATTTGCTTTCGGTTTTATACAATGATAGCAATTTAGTGCCATGTTCAATATTTTAAACATCATCATCAGGGCATAATAAAGGAATGCAGTCTTCAGTTTGTAGCAGACATATCCTTTTATGATTTCATGCTTCAGCCTCTGATTGCTTCTTCAAAGACACATGGCATCCCACTCTGTATGAATCAATGCTCGTTGTTATCCATTTTTCATTAGGCAACTCGTCTGCATCAGTGCTCTCTCTATTTGTGCAGCTCAAGGAAAAGAGAACTGATTTGCCATGTTTACTTAGTAGATTTTTTTTCCCTCCCTTAATGCAGAAGCAATGTGGATAAACAATAATGGAAAGAATGCCAATATTTCTTTAATGACTGCTTTGATACAAAGACTACAAAAGCAAAAAAGCATTACTGTACTGAGTGATAATGTAAAAATAGCTCTGTTACATGAGAAGGTCTTTATTCATAATAGCCTTCCCTTAGCAAACTATCATCGCTGTAATGTCCATTGAATGTATCTCCTCCAGTAGTGAAGTTCATAGCTGAAATTTTACAATAGGACTATGGGTGTGCAGTGCAAACTGTGTAAATACTTGTATCAATACCCTGGAAGTGATACATCTTTTTTGTTTTCCTACCAGCGTCTGAGATAAACTAATGTTAATTACAGTGTGACAATTATCCTACAAGAGAATATTTTGCACCCTGTATAGATAGCTTAAACTGATGCCGTGTGCTCTGTTTTCACCCATATGTAATCCACATATGTTGAATAAGAGTATGAGATTGGTACGATCTACCAGAAGTGCTAAAGTGATAGGAACAAGCCATACATGATTTGATGCTGAGTTTAAGTATTTGTGACAAAGATTTACAACCAGTGGAGGCCGACTGTCAGAGGCAATTAACGTCCACCTCTGAATTCTTGGGGCTTGTTTGTATCTAGGAGCCTCAGGACTGGTTAGCTAGTGGTGTGGGGCCAAGGACAAATTGTTTGTGACACCATTTGCAAAGCACTCAATTGCAAGGCACCTTTTATTTCGTGTGTATGTGTACGTGTGTGTGTGTGTGTGTGAGGGAGAGAAAAAGGGTATGAGAAGGAGAAAGAGAGAGCATGGAGTGTTTACTGTGGATAGGTCGCAATATGTTGGAGTGTGATGTATCATGTTACATAAAAGTCAGAGCATGTATTGTGGAGGTGAGTAACAGTGTCAGTTACCCCCACATTTAACCAGCTGTGAAACAAACCTCCCACCTCAGTATCACAATTCCATGACAGCGCTACAAGACGTTGATCCCCTTATCCATGTAATTCCTCAAAAGAAAAAATAGAGCTCAAACTTGTTCCATCAGAGCTAGCTCATTATGATTTTATCTTCAGTTCAGATACTCTGCATCAGTATGTATTTATCTTCCCATAGTATTATTTAACACCATTTAGCAGTGTTTAATGTTCATCCTTGAAGCAAGCTTGTGAACCATTATCATTTTCTTCCTTCCTTTGTATATAAGGTGTATTCAGTAGAAGTCAAACATAAACTCACCATGCTAGGTTGCTGCTTTATGAAGCACCTTTCAAGTCAAATTCAGAGATGAGCAGGTTCATTCTGCAGACACACAGAAAATAAAATTAGGCCATTTAGCCTTCATGGGATCGTCATTACCCTCTGCCAAAAAAGCCTGGCTGGAAGGTTGATGACGAAAAAGCTAAATAATGGCTAAAAGGCCAATCTTAATGCTCATAACAACAGAAGGCCTGAGAGATACCATTCAATCCACAGTAAGAATTGGAGGCTTCTCTCAGTCTGAGCATATGTGCTATCTCTCTCTCTCTCTCTCTCTCTCACTTTTTCATAATAAACTTCCCCTGCACACCCACACACCCACACATACCTTTTTCAAGGTAAAAAAAAAAGGAAAAAACTTGGGGCTTTCTCGCATATCACCAAAAGAGCAGGGAGGGGGGAGAAGACACTTTGTTCTCTGTGTAAACATGATTGAATGTGTGACACGTCAGCTAGTGACAAAGGAAACGGTACTCTATTCACTGGGAGATCTACGTCGCTGGCATGTTAATATGTGGACAAATGACAGAGCTCAGCAGTCTGGCTGTCATCTCAGACCTCTTCGAATATTGTGTTTGCTCCTGATAAGCATTTTGCATCCTGCTCCAAGCATCTGATAGATAAGCTCATCCAAGAAGAAAGATCCGTTACCTGCATTGGTATTTCTCCTGTTTGAATAATAGTAAACTGACTTTAGACACTGATTTCATTATATCTGCCATGCAGTGTTAGACAGGGCAAGTATTTGAAATTAATGAAGCATGCCTCTTTTGAAGCTGCAGTGGGTAAACAATTAATTTTAATTAATTGTCAAGATATAACTTACAGTCTGTCATGAATCATGGGGAACTGAAAAATGAAACTCAAAAAACTCGAAAACCCTGCTGTCACAGAGACAATGTTATGCACTAATGTTTTAAAAATCTAGCTGTGAAACAAACAAAAAAAGCAACATGGCATTTGTATTTTTCTTTCCCAGATGGCCACAGCTTATCACAGTTGTGCATGTCAAGTGTAGCTTAGAGGTTTAGAACATATGCAACTGTTTAGCATGAAATGCAAATCAAATTGATTTTTACACATCATGTAGCCAGACAGAATACAGTGGCGAGCAAGGTGTTGCTGATGGTGGAGGTGGTGATTTCTTTGAAAGAGACGTGCTTCAGTTCACAAACACATTTTGCCCATGATGGAAGTATCGACTTGCAGCTTATGTTTTCTCACATTTCCTCCCCCCTACCTTGTCCCTGAACATTAAATCCAGCAGACAATGGGATGTATAATTCAGAAATTTCACCTTGGATTTGAAACAAATCAACAAGAGTTGACCTTGTCCAGGTGGTATCTACTGTGCTTTTGATCAGGGCCTTAGGTTTCTGTATAGTGATTGTTACTGTCAGTCCCGGGGATAGAGGGCCATCTCACTGGCTCGACTCCAGTAACATTCTCCATGAACAGGTTACATGCCACACACACACACACACACACACATGCTAGCCACCCAGACCCAGCCAAACAAGTTAATTAGGCCTTCGGCGCTTCATTTGCATCCTGCTTGTTGAATGCATTTCTTTGCTCAAACACTTCCATTGAAGGCACCTTGGATGTTTTTATAATTACTGCAAGACATAGCTGTTGCTCACCTGTAGCCTGTCTGGATTGCCTGTGCCTGATCCTGATCAAAATATATTATTATGTGTGAAAGAATACAACTATTGTTTGACTAACAAATAAAATCTGTCTGCACCTGAAAACTAACTATGATTCATCTGCCAGCATTGCACTGTAAAAACATGTTCATCATCACAAGTCATTTAGTCTCATGTTCTGTTTTAAAATATCTGTTTTAAAATATCTGTTTTTTAAAATATGTTTGATTTAGGAAAATTCTTGGAACATTTTTTTTTCATTGAAAACAAGCAAAATGATCTGAACCCATTGACAGATGGCATTTTTTTAGACTTGTTTTAAAAAATATATATGATTTTAAGACTCCATGCTAGATTAAATGACTTGATAGCTTGACAGGATGCACATTTTTGTTGTGTCATGTTGTAGTCTGTCCACAGTGATGGATACTTCTTACTAACTCATGCTGATTTTGTTTCTTCACAGTGGGGATGAGACAGAAACGGACTCAGAGGTGGAGGACCGTGTGGATGGAGTTAAGTCATGGTTGTCCAAGAACAAGGGCTCCACGAAGACTCCGTCAGATGAGGGCAGCCTTAAGAGCACCAGGTTAATGCTTTCATCCCATTGCATCATGACACACCACCACCACACATAGTGATAAAGCTATCCACATTTCCAGTCCTAAAAAGGCCCAGGATTACTTAGGGCAGTGAGCAACAGAGGGATGGGTGTTTCATATGATTAGGTGTCAGCTCTCTCTCCCAGTCATCTTTCTAATGACAGGAGGCGGCAGGGGGAAGCGGCTGCTGTCAAATTTATTGAAGTGGCTTGTGGCCAGTTGGCACAGCTGCTAAATGGCCCCTCTGCCACAGTTAGATGGATCTTCTCACTGGCTGATTACCTCACTTTCTATATACATACCGGCTATAGCCGTAGGTAATTTATATAGCTTGTCTTAACTGGCTCTTCTGGTTCCAAGGAGAGATTGAAAATGACAAATTCACAATATTGCAACATCAGGGTAACTTGTGAAGGCACAGAAATCTGAAATCCCAGTTACCACCTATCCTAAGATTTGAGAGTCAGTTAAAACCGTCTGGGTATTACGGTGTTGCATGTTGTTGAAAGTTGAATATTACGAAGGTTTATTCCTGTTAAGTTCAAGTTCCTTATTTTTCCTCTCCCTGTCTCTTTGTTGGTTGTGTCTGTGGTGTCAATTTACTTATGTAACCCTTTAGATGCGCAGCAAATGTAGATGCCAAGGAGGTGCAAGAAGGTAAGGAGAAGATGAATGAAGTAAGTAAAGAGGGGAAAGAGGTAGAGCAGAACCGGTCAGTGTCTGTCATGAGTTCCCTAAGCTACAGGAAGCGCTCCAACCTGAAAGACTCCATAGGTGGAACAGGAGATGATAGTTCCTTGTTCAGCACTCTCAAAGAACAGACAGACACAGTGGACCACTCCTCTATCCGTAAGGCCAAGTCAAAGTCTGGAGAGCTTCAGGAGGACAGGAAGAAGAGCCAAGCACAAGAAGACTTGGATGACAAAGAGTCTGTGATCTCCCTGGCCTATTCTGAGGCTACCAGCAGAGCCAGGAAGGGCATGGAGTGCCGCTGGACCTCTCGCAGCAGTCCCGAATTTGACAAGGACTCCAAGGTGTCTTCACTGGCTCCCAGCAGGATGTCCACCAGAAGGGGCATGTTGGACATAGATGATGACAGTAAGTCTACCATCAGCAGTGTAAGCCACACTAGTCCTCGATCCCTGCACCGGAGCACCTCATGGAAAGACGAAAGACGCAGCAGCTCACGCTTGTCCGTGGCCCGCAGCTGTGGCCTCAGTGAGTTTGGCCTCTGTTTGGACGACGATGATGATGATGCCCGGAGCGTGGCCTTTAGTGAAGCAGGTATTTCATCTTACAGTCCCCGCTCCCTCAGCCGTAGTTTCTCCAATCCATCTGAACCACGCTCCTCAGATGGCAACCCGCCAGACACCTCTGAGATTAAGTCAGTCACTCACCGCAACTATCTGGACCCAGACTTGGAGGCTGCCATCAACGAGGTGCTGAGCTTCAAACCCATCAAGTTCAAGCGCAGCAAACTTGATGAATCTAGTGATGAGGAAGAGGAGGAGAAGAAGGGGGCAGGAACTGAGAACAGTAAGAAGAGAGGAGAAGATGAGGGCCTTGGGTCCAGCCTGCATCGCTCTGCATCAGGCTCTGCTCTGGACTACAGCAGTCGTCCATCCAGCAGCTTCAGCACCAGCAGCTCCCGCAGTCACAAGGCCAAGAAAAAGAAAGTTTCTGAGTCGGACAGCTCTTCTTCAGATGAACGCCACAGCAGTAGGAGCTCCAAGGGAAAGAAGGGCAAGAAGTCCAAGAAGGGATCTAAGAAAAAGCAGAGTGAGTCAGAGGATTCCTCTTCTTCTTCCTCATCTGACTCCTCCTCCAACTCCACCATCTCCTACCGCAGCTCCAGCAGTGTAAAGAGGGCTCCGGTTGTAGCATCTGATGGTGAGAAGGGATCTGCACCCAGTAAGAAGGAAACAAAGAGGAAGCAGAAGAAAATGGATAACTTGGTGATGAAGTACCTCTACAAGCCCGACAGTGACTAATTTCAACAGCAGAAGGTGATGCTTGGTGTGATGCTAACCCAGGAGCCTGGATTGATCGATTTCTTTTTCACTGATTTAACACATTAACCCAGTCTTTAAATGGTTAGGCACTTGTAGGTGATGCTGTAAATAATGACAGAGACATTAAGGTTGCTTTGTATAATGATGGATTTGTCCTTTGTGTTTTTTTAAAAAAACATACTGTCTCATCATAGGTGCCACAGTAAAGTATTATTTGCAGCTACAGATTTCCAGTCATTGAACATAAACAGCAAGAATCTTTGTGCAAGCATTTAATTCTGGACATTGTTCTCAAAGGATGCCACATTTTGCTGTTGCCAACATTTAAAAAAACTGCAATAATTTGTGCCTGTCCTCTGTTATTTGCATACTCCAGTCTATTCAGTTCTATTTCTAATGGAATCATAAACAACTTTGAAACACTGCTTGCTTGAGAGACATAGTTTGTCATTGCAAAAAAGAAGCAGAGTATTAATATATCAAAGATTACTTATTTGCCTGTACAGTGTTTGTTGCCTTAACTTTCATGTTTCTCACCCCCTGCCAACAGAAATAAACTGGGGACTGAAATGGTCCCCATAAGACATACTGATGCCAGTGTTGTAAATCAGTGTTAATCTCCTGCTTCTGTTTTGCAAATATAGACTGTATCTCTGCAAATGTGAGTAACTCTGAGTTATTGTTTATGCTGGTAGAAATAGGCCGGTAGAGAGTGGCATCTGGAGTGACACAGTCTCAAGGCTGTGAGTACGTGACAGTGATCAGCACTGTTCTACAAGTGTAAACAGATGTTGGCAAAAGTAAAATTATAGGAGTTTTTGCCTTAGCATGCTAAGCGATAAGAGTTCAGCGAGCTGTGACACACCTGTTGACACAACTGAGCATGACCCTCAATTGTATCATAATTTAAAAGATAAACTTAAAGTTAAGTTTCAGAAAAATTAATATTTAATATTCATTTTATTATTCAACAGTGCGGTATTAAGCGCCATGGTACATGTATGAATATACAATACATACTCTCCAATAAAACTATGAATGTTGAGGTCATCCCCAGTTCACTGAAAGCATGATGGTGAATGATGAGACACTTACCTAGCTAATCTGACTTACCCGCCACCATACCAAAGACCATTATGCGAACCATTATGCAGTATCGCTAATGTTCATGCATGGAAAGTGTGAATGTTTGACTCAGAAAGCCTTTGACTCCCCTGTGTGATATTCACACTTGTTGAGAGAGGAAGTAGCTGTGACTGATTTCTTCTGGTGTTGTCATATGTTCTCATGGCTTGAGCCCTGGTGAGTGCTGTGTGTCTGTGTTTCATCCGGGACTGGACTTCCACGGTGCATTGCAGTTGTGAGTGCAGTCCCAGATGACTTGTAGTGAAGAGTTAGATATGCATTTCAAGTGTGGATGCTGGGCTTGTAGCAGAAATGGCTTGTAGAAGGTGGAGCATGCACATCAAAGAATATATATTTATACAGACATATACACAGATATCGATTTTTTTTTAAATTGACAATATTGTAATCCATAATCAGTCTTAGATGTGCAGGCTCTCCCTTCTATTGTTCTGCATTGAGCCAAGCATCCACGGT
>OMLB01057054.1:42778-54654 GCA_900302555.1 Myripristis jacobus
ACGGTTGATGCGCATATCTAACTCTTCCATACACATCATCTGCACTCACACCTGCAATACACCATGGACCAAGAAAGTTTGCAGCTGCATCATTTCCTATATATTAATAATAAAAAGAAAAATGAGTGGGGAACCAGACCACAATAATAATAATAATAAAAAATGTACGCATAAGCTGCACACAGTTTATACAACATGTTTACAGATGCCTGCTCCATATTTTTCTTGAAAACACTTTGTGCTTCTGTGCATTGCTGTTTCTACTATATACAGCCTACTAATGATGTAATGGTGTGTGTGTGTGTGTGTGTGTGTGTACGTTCACCCCTGTAGCCCTCCAGTGTACCGGAGACACCTGAGTCTTGGCAGATCTGATGGGGAGGATGAGGCAGACACAGGTTCCAGCAGCCTGTCCCTGAGGCCGAGCAACAGTGAAGACAGATTGACAGAGACCACAGCGTAACCCGGGCTCAGGTCGCCTCTCTCCACTGACACCAAGCACACAGGAGGGACACATTCCTGTTCCTCAGCTCTATCACCACATCAGTACGTCACTTCTCAACCAGCAAGCAAGGCCAGCTACTTCACGAGGCAAAGACTAGGGGAGATGCAAAGAGAAAACATGATTGTACGATCATTCTGATTGTTTAGTTTGGGGCGTTTTATCATATTTTACTTGTTTCTGCGTGCCTGTTCAAAATAATATTGCTTCCTATGGCTACCTATGTTTTGTTTTTTATTTAATTCAATATAAAGTATTGAATCAGTTAGTTAACACAGCAGAGTTGAATTCCATTAGCATATTTTAAGTGCTATCAGTAAAACTTCTTGCCACTGCTTTATTCAAAAGAACTGCTTTTCAGGCTAATTTAAGCTCTCCCCTGCACTGTTGTTTGAGGACTATTCAGATAGCTCTGCCAAGAGGATTTAGATAAGCCCCCTCTGACCAGACTTCCTCAAGAAGGTCTGACCAACTATTAAGACTTTTCTTATCTCTCTCCCATTAATGTGGACTAGTGCTGCAGGAGGAATTAACCCTTTTTTTATTTTTAAATTTATACTCTTGCTTTAAGTTTACAGTATTTACATGTGACAAGGTTTTGTTCCAGAATGAGATATCGATCATTTGATTAAAGTCATATCCACTTACAAAATGATTACCGACATAAAAGTGAAATTTATTTTTGTGTTAAGAGTGGTGAAGTAAATTTAATCTAAAATTGTGTATATAATACAGGATATATTTATTTTAGAATAAAACCCTTCACATAAACTCCAGATTCTAGTGTAATAATGTTTGCGGAAGATAGTTTGAGAAATGTTTTGTGAAAATAAAGGTTTTTTTTTGTCGTATGCCTGGTGTAGCTGTAAGTGGAGTGCATGCTGGGATGCATTCGGTCTGGCTCTTTAGAAGGCTCAGACGTGACTCTGCCCACTTGTGTCATGTTTGTTGAACTACAAAGGGAATGTACTTGTTTGCCTAGCTTTCCAGAGAGCTTTTTACATCCTGTGTTAGTCATTTGTTTGTGTGTTTAAGTGTGTGTGTGTGTGTGTGTGTGTTTGTGTGTTTTTCTGTTTGTTCATCAAAATGTCGTCTCCATCATTCAAGGTGGAGCGAAACAAAACCAGAAAGCAAAGTTTTGCTGTGGGACATAAGAGAATCCATGACCTTGTCTCAGCTTGTCTTTTGTCTATCTAGATGCGAACACACACACACACACACAAACACACACACACACACTGGATTTCTGTGCGACAAACTGATGACGTCCTTTTAGTGTTAAATGCTTGAAGATCCCTCAAATTTACATTGTCATATTGGATAACTAACTCTTTGGACATTGATATTTTGGTTGCATATTCTGTTACTTTGGATGTCATAATGCAGATTGTCTTGAATTGAGGGTGTTTTTGGCCGTATGAGTTAAAACATTAAAATAGCCACAGTCCTTTTAGTCCAATTTCAAGTTGCCAAACACAGACAGCCAAGACTATAATCATTTAAGAGGTGTTTTATTTCTTTTTATTAGTATTATTACTTTAAATAGTCAAATTTCAGACATGCAAGACCTTTATCGGACCGTAAATACCACCTCTAATTGTGTTGCTGAGCTTTGATGTTTTTACAATTTGTGTGCATTTTTAATGCATCTCTTACAGAATGCTTATAGAATTTTGTTTTGAGGCATCATAGAGAAGTTACCCACCTTAAAATCCATATTTGCAATGTACGCTATTGATAGGGCGTGATTTAATGAGGACCCTCCCCTTCCCTCCTTAACATTAAATAGGAAATTTATCAGGGAATAATAAATGTTAGAGAGGTCCGTATGAAAGCTCAGCTTCATAACAGGAGCTTGTTGATTTGAGGAGGCTGGACTCTTGTTTACTTGCGCTCATTTACCCACCCGTGCTCTACTTACTCTGTCAATGAAGAGTGCCAAAAATTCCCTCAAATTAAATCTGACGTTCTGTTAATAAAATTCATTACCTTTGTGTAATTTCTGATCTAAAGTGACAAGAGCAGCAAAACTGTCAGTGTGTTGCTGTCCAGATACATGCAAAACTGACTGGATATTTCTGTATTTGGCCTTATGGAATGGTAATGATATCCTTAGATGATTGTGATCTTATGAATTTTAAACTGTATGTAAATTAAGCGTATATACAGTATGTGCGTGTGTGTACTGTCTGCTAGTGTGCAAAGAAAATAAGCTTCAAGTGTCTGGCTTAATATTTGCATATCTTCTCAGAAGAAGCTTATCTGCATATCATTTCTTATTTTCTCATATTTCCTTTGCTTTAGACATGAATAATAATGTGGGACACAGGACACTTTGATGTCAGTGCTTCAGAATAGAGTTTTGTTAAATGAAAAAAAAAAATACTGTACCTCTCGTTGCATGTAAGATGGAGTTGCTGGCTTTACACATTTTGCTTGAAATGTTTGTATAATTCATCATATCTCAAAAAAAGCCTGTCTATTTTCATTATTGAGCAAATCACCATTTGTGATATGAGTGATTTTTGAGTTAGTTTTTCAGTAAATAAATTCAGCTGTTGGTTTACAGAACAAATGTGGGCCTGTTTTAATTGAACGGAACAGCATAATTTAGATGCAGATTTGTGTTGAATTCATCACCATGAGAAAGCAGTCGCAGGGAATCGGAGAAAAGAAGGTTGGACAGGAAGGCAGGACATTTTTAGCAAAACAAGTCATTGACGCGTTTGATGAATTTTAGCTCATCTACCCCAGAGCCGCTTTTCATCATACGCATACGTTTTTTTCCCAGGAGGCGACAGGGGGAAACAAACAATTCATTGAAATGATTAATTCTGAGCAGTTGGAAAGGCAGATGAATCAGTGAACATTGCTCACAATACCTTGCCACAGTTGGGTAGTTAACATTACTGCGGTGCATCTACGCTGTTCAAGACTAAGCTTGGAGCAAATTCAGGGAGATCAAAAACCCCAAGAGCAAGCGCTGCCTTCCTCCCCACATCAGTCTCCCTTCTACACAGGTGAAGCTTACCTAGATTCAAAGGGATTGATGGTTTTAGATTACCACCTTGGTTGACATTCACTCTCGCTCTGTTTTGCTTTAAAGAATCCCCTATTTATCCAGCCAATCTGTAATCCTCATTCCTATACACAACCTGTTCTGTGCTTCACTCTGTGCCAGGGAGCTTTTGCAGTAATTTCACTTCACTTGCGTGCATCCTCTGGGTGGCTGCGTGTTTCTGCTTAAAGGCTTTCCATTGGGTGGCAGATTAAATTCTGCTCCAGATTTTACTTCTTTCGGCGCTAACACTGTTTCACAAACCACTGGAGCAGGAAGTCATTAGCTCGACAAAGGCAAGCAGCGCTGTGTTTATGGTGCCACCCTCCCTGTTATTTAGATGGAATGGGCTGGCCACACACATCTACCACTCCAAGTTTCATGTTGCTCTTCCATGGATAGATTTGCACTGTTTACTTATAATGCAACTGTATGTGAATGTGTCTAATTGTAATCTTGGCATGACTGTGAATATGATTTTCTCTTTCTGAGTGGAAAATGAGTATGTTGTCCACCATATGCTTCACATCTCTTTGAATTTGTATGAAATTGTGTGCTTTCTTTACGCATGGAAACCGCTACACTTGTACTTTGCTTCTCTAACAGCCTCCTGCCACACCTTTCTTTGTGCCAATTGACAAAAGCCAGTTTTGCACCTTTTAAAATTACAAAGGAGATGGAGAGCAGCCAAACTGGGCCTGGGTTGACTCTTAAATAAAACCGAGCTCGCTTTAGTGTAAGCAGCTCTATGTGCCAAATTCACGTTCACATTTTGACCTTGGTTGGAGGCCACCCTACAAGGCAGTAAAACCTGTGGTGGTGCAGTTATAGGGGAGAATGTGTTTACCAGGCATCATCCTCAACTATTAGTGCTCCCAGTTTTCTGCTGGTTGCCTGCTGTCAATAATGCACTGATTGGAGGCTCTGGGACACAGCCTGCAGGGACCAGGTGAGGAAGCTGGATTCATTTGCAATTCTGAGATGAAAAAGTGCAGCAGAGTGTGCTGCCTGGGCGTCTCTTTTTGTTTGCACATATCATTTCCACTCTAATGAACACCGCACAGTAGTGGGCCCTTGTAACAAGGCTCAAAGGTAGGCTCAAACATTGTTTACATTTTGCATAGGTCTTTACAGGGCCTGGGGAACAATGAAAGCATTTTCTCTCTTCCTGTGTGGGACTTGGGATGAAAGCGAATCAGTTTTAGCACCCATAGAGACAGGAAATATTTGATTTAATTTTTATGCCATTCCTCATATCCAAGCACACTGTAAACCCTGAAAACAAATTGCTGAAACCCTTGGAGTGAAAAAAAAGGAAAATTTCAATGTTGGGAGTCTTCTCTCTATCTCTGCTCCACAGTAAGCAGGTGGCCAAAGCCTCCCACCATGCTCAGTGCTGCTCAGTGTCCCTGCCAAAGGGGAGTTGTTGCTGTGTGTGTGGGTCTGTGTTTGTGTATGTGTGTGTGTGTGAATGAGATTAAGACCTAGGATTCTCGGACGGATTTGTGAGTTGAAGAAATAGCTCTTCCTTATGTTTTCTGACAGTGGGAAACAGTTGGAAAAAGTAAGCACCAAGATAGTGCACATCTAAAACATGCTGCTGTATCCGGACAGCGATGATTTCATTCCCCGTCTTTCACCTGTCCAATTCTGCAACATCCATCAGGAACATATTTGGATCATTTATTTACAGTCAAGACAAGAGATGCACAATATGTAGTATAAACTAAAAAAAGAAAAAAAAAAAACCTCCTAAAGTATCTCACAGATCATCAACCACTACTGTGTAAATTCCTGCAATCCAACATACATCCAACATTACACTTTGGTTTACAAGCAGAGTTATCTTCTACATAAGCTCCAAAACAAATATTTAACTGCTGTAGGTTGGCCTGGTGATACAGAAACCGTCTTATACTTTGATTGCTGTAACATTGTTGTCCATATCCACAGCTGTTTGTGTGTCCTTGACAGGGTTGAATAGGATTGATAATGCAATGACTTAGCATTTACTTTGCCAGGTGCTGAGATTTCTGGCTCTCAGTCAAAACTCACTGCTTTCGGCTTTTGAACAAAACCTTCCATCCCATTGGAATTTTAAGGCACTCCCACTCTCCACCAGTTTTATTTTCCATGAGCCAGTATTATTAAGACAGTGCTCTGCATCATGAGTTGCAAAATACTTCTCCTTACACGTTGCTATTGGATCTCTGCTCTCAGTAGCTAGCATATTTGTCTCTATTGTAGAAATGTGACTTTAGTGTTCTTGTCAAACTTAAAGGCCTCTGTGACCTTTGAAGCAGGTTTGCCCATATATGCACTGTTTATTTGGTTTAGGATTTACCCACACTATCTTCGCTATGAGGTCCAGCAACTGGAAATAAAAGCCAAAAGTGAAAATGAGCAGAGTGCATAAGGTCAGTAGGCCACTGAAGCGATTCAGAGCTTCTGGTTTCATTGCTTTACCAAAAAACTGGAAAACAACAGAAAAAAACAACAACATTTCAGTACAAAATTACTGATTCAAACTAGGCCAGTGCTGACTGCTTCACCTATTATCTTTGGATAATGTGTGGAACATGTTGTAGGCTGCTATGAAAACAAAACATCAAAAATCACAAGCATTAGCTAGCTTAGCATTACATGTGTTAACGCTGTTTCTATGGACAGGTTACCAGTCCTAGTTTGATAGCAAATATTAATTTAAAAATAGATTAAATCAATAATGTATGTAATGGATTCATCTTGATGTCACCGATCATGTTTGCATATGTTGTAAAACATGCATAGTAAAGGACAAAATTACTGGCAAAAGACAACCATTATAAAGGCTTTATTAATGGCTTATAATTAGATTATTCATTAGGTTGTAAACACTTTATAAATCATTATTATATTATTATAAACATGTTATAAGATACACCAATGCAGTATTTACTACCTAATAACCCACTAACCTAATTTTAAACCATTCATAAACCCTTTATGAAGGTGGTCTTACTGTAAAGTTTTACCAAAACAAGTAAAAGAACTGATGTGCCATGGAAGCCCTAAATGCTCTGGTCGTCTATTAGATTCAGAGGGCAGTACAAAAAGGCAAATGCAATGTGCTCAATATGATAATGGAATGCTCTTAAATTTTTAAAAACCTCAACATGAGTTTGTTTTTTCAATATGTTTCCATTCCCCAGTTACTTTCTTCTGCCAAGGAGCTGTTTCTCATGATTTTCAAATTTCCAGATACCACCTCCAAGCATCAGGCTGCAGTGCCTGCTCAAAGCCACTGCCAAGCTGCCTAGTTCCACTTTATGGTCACCCACATTCTACAGAGGAACCCGTTTCTTGCCTGCAGCTGCTTCAATTAGCCTGTAGCCATATGTAACGTAATAATTGGTGGACCCTTAATGCTGAAGATTTTACATTGCAATAAAGCGGTAGCTTTCCTAAAAGTTTCCTCCCACCCACCTCAGGCAATGCAAAAAACTTTTTAAGAATAAAAAAGCCTAGAAGTCAATAACCCTTTAAAAGAGAAGTGTCTTAATCATAAAAACTGAGTGTGGGATGAGTGTGAAAATATACAGCATGTTGATTCTACCAGACACTCAATAAATTCTTCACTTCTGTCACTTCACAAATTGTTGGACTAGGAGATGAAATGCCCTGGACATGGTGCCAGCAGTTGGCAGCTTGTTGGTCCTTACCACAGACTTGACGGCCATAGCTGTAAATTGATAGACGGCAGAAATTAACTATGCATCTAATTGCAGAATTCATAAACATACATTACTGAACAGATGGAAATCATTGGTGACAGTCCCTCCTGGTTGGAGTGATTCTATTTAAGCCTTGGAATATTACTGTCTATCAATGTCCAGAGGAAACAATTCTTCTCCAAAATGGGATTTGTTAAAGTAAAGATAGAGGCCCTTTTGCCATTTGGCTCCGGGCTTGTACTGTGCTGTTGTGTGATGGCATTTCCTGAATCAAAACAACTATGCACAGTTCACAGTTCTGTTGGACTTGAATAGGTGGACACCGTTCTCATGCACTGTGTTCATTTCAGACTTTTCTGTTTTTAGCATCCGTATCTAAGAAGAGGTTTGAGATGCAGTTTGATAAAATACAGAAGTTAAGAACTATCAGTGCTACAGGAGAGATGCTGAAAAGCCTTATGACAGAGTAAGCTGGCCTTTTCTATTCATGTCTTTAAACCATTTTGGCTTTAGCTTCATTTGGATTACAATTCTATATAACACACCAGCATCCATAATCACGAATGGACAAATATCCAGATCATTCAAGCCAAACAGAGGTACCAGACAAGGATGCTTGTTATCACCATTGCTTTTTGTACCTTTCATAGAACCACTTGTCTCGGCCTTTGTTGAGATTTTCAGATCAAATACGTTCATTTTTCATGAATGGTATGCACTATATCTCAGGATAATAAAGATCGACTTTAAAGGGTTCACAAATAGTTAACTGATATCCAGGTGTTGTTTTAGATAGAAGACAGTAATACTACCCACAAAATATGTCTGTATAATTAAGTGCTAATGGTTGAGGGTTCAAATAAATGGTTAAAAATCAAAAGAAGGGGAACATCACTGTATGTTTAATAATCTTCCACTTTAGGTGGACTCTGTGTTGTCAGATCAATTTGATAGCTCCTCACCACCACCACCACCTCTTCCTCCCTCTTTCCTGCCCTTCATGCTCAGTGCATTGCATTTTTTTTTAAACCAGTAAGGAAGACAAAGAGCGACAGAAACTGCAGGTACCAATAAGGTTCGATGAGGCTTCTCAAGTGATTTTTTAAAGAAGATATTTCAATAAAAACTGAAAGAGTATATTATCACTCTCATTACTGTGCCCCCAATCAGCAATTCCCCCTTTCTAGGCTCTAAGCAATTACGGGGTGGGGGGGTATTAATCAACACTTATCCAAACATGATGTGTTGAGTAGAGATAATCTGGCAGCAGCAGTAAAAATGAATGAATTCTTCAAAAAATTTAAAAAGTGCTAATGTAGCACCTCAAACCTATTCAGACACTGGCAGTTGGGCACAGAGTCAGACTCGATGTTAATGCCTTGTCTTGTCATTCAGTCTCCCCTCATAGCAGGATCCATCTCACTGGCCATGTGAGATCGAGCCTGAGTGACAAGCCACTGACATTTACAGTCTCTCACCCTGAAGGTGTAGGCGAGCATCCTACGTGTATCAAAATGTGATTACAGTGGATGGTCTGAGTCATTTGTGAATTTCATACATGATTTACATAAAACATTACGTTATTGCTTGTTCATTATTCACTGTTGACTGTGTCTGTGTTCTGTGTACCCTGGTGTCCCATCTATCTTGAACAATTAGTTTGTTTATCATTTTGATTTACCAAGAGAACACTGAAAATAACATTTTAGCATTTCATTTCAATTACTTGATTTACACCAATGATTAGAGAGCACTGAAATAAGCTCAACACTAGAATTTTCACAAGTGCAAGCTTCATCCAATGCCGAGTGATTATTCTACTGGCTGAGAACCCAAAGACACCATCCCTGTCACCTGAATCTTAAAGCAATGGTAAGCTAAAAAATGCAATTTGAAAGTAATAAATACTACTACTACTACTACTACTAATAATAATCAAAATGTTTAACAATGTTTTTTATTGTCATCCCTGGTTGTGGAAAACATCATGAAACTGCTAGAATCTTAAGTCCTTTCTGTGCAGAGAAAGGCTGATTTCTCCTGAGTAACTCTCTTGAGTCGAAACTGGATTTGCTTGAGATTCAAAGCTACTTTCATATGTAAGAGTAGAGTGATCCAATCAGAAACAACGCAATCTTTTATTCTTCCTGTTTAAATCTTGGACTGCAACTGCTATCCTCCACAAGGCTCAACAAGTGACTAATAGTAATAGATCTTTGGCTTCGATTTCGGATGAGTTTTTGTTTTTTTGTGACAGTTCTCCCATTTTTTAGATCATTTTTGCAAACCATGTAGTAATTCATCTGCTGGGTTGGGCCTCGTCGTAGCTGTAACTTGTAGTCTATATCTACTAGTTGCTGTTAAAATGACAACCTTGCATTTTGGGAAACCATGCATACAGTGAGAATGAAACAAGCAAACACAAGGCTAGCATGGCTCAAGGTTGACTGCTGGGTGAGGCATGTGAACTCAGCGTCATCAAAGGGAAACTGCAAGGAACAGTGCTGGCACACACTTGAGGACCCAGGGAAACACAAACATTAAGACTGGATCTCTTCTGTAAAATATGTTTTTGCTCTGTTATTACATGGGGCAGCAATGAGTTCCGAATTCAAGCACATTTCTAACCTTGAAAACACAACATTTAAAATCAAGCATATTCCAAATTTTCCCAACTCTGTGCAAACCCCATCTCTGATGTTGTTACAAATGAATGGTAAAATGATTTGTTCCCAGTCCTATCTGTCCACGACATTTCACACAAATCTTCCGTTTTTGAGATTAAGATATAAAAAACTGGGGAAAAAGGGGGGTGAGGGTTTCCAGTCATGATGGACAGTGTTGAGCAAGCATATTATGGGGTATTTTGCTATTATGAGTTGTCATATAGGGGGGAAGTCCTGAGTTAGTGAGGCAGTGTAGAGATGAATCAGCTCTTGATGACCTGTAGAAAAGGAGACCGGGTGTTATAGAATGGATTCAGATTGTCCTTTAGGGTTGCAGAGAGTTTTCTAGGTTTGAGTAGTCTGTTAACAGATTGAACCAGTGGTTCATTGATAATGTTGTTCTGTCTCTCCAGTTAATTAATATGGTTTTCTTGACCAAAATTAATGATTTTTAAGATGAAAGTTTGGGGATATTGTGGGACTGTAAGTGAGGTGATATTACCTAAAAGAGAGATGGAAGGAGAGGAGGCTACTGAGGTTCAGCACCTTGGACAGCTCTCCCACTGATCAACACTGCTCAACTGGTATGCAGAACCAGAATGTGGTTGTCTGTGAATGTGGTCTGTTTTGTGAATGGTAATGTGTACTCTGTGTAGGAGATTGTGCTGAATTAGGAATATTTGAGTCGTTTGATATGGAGAATGTGTTGCACATGGTTTGCCAATTGATGTGTGATTGATGTACACTCAAGTCTGATGTCCATTTGTCTATTGGTATTGAAACAGCATTGTTGTTGTGAGAAAAAAAAAGTTCTGAGAAAAGCTTTTAGGCTGCAGTGACTTTAGTTTTAATTGTAAGGGAGAAGTGAAAGTGTAGAATTTGTAGATATCAGTGTTCTTTTTTTATGGTCTCTTCAATTGTATGTAGTGGTAATGACAATGGTAGGTAAGATGTATGTTTGGTGAAGAAGGTCAAAGGTCATGAGAGAGCTGTTGCTGACAAAGTGTCTCAGACTGCTTCCATGCAGGGAAGTTGATGGATTCCTTATCCTTATTGGTTTTAAACATAGGGTTATCCCAGATAGAGGTGAAAGAATGAGATATGTGTACTGGCTTACACACAAATGGCTTATGTGTACATAAGCCATTTGTGTTCCACCAAGCAGAGAGAGTTGGTCTTCTTTGATGCTATGAAATATTTGGGTAAAACTGGGTTTGACTGTCATTTGAGTTTGTTGGGTTTGTTTCAATGTATTAGATGGATTTAGTTGTGTGGTTATAAGGTAGGTCCAGAACCTCAGCATCCTAGTTGAAATGTCCTAGAGGCAGAATCTTAGAAAATTTAGACCAGTTAATGGAGGAGGCAGAAACCTTGCCAAAGCTTTTCATCAGATAATCAGATTGCGTACTGATGATAGGCAGGCTAAAATGTCACCGGCATAAAGACTGATTTTATGATGGCCAGAACTGGTTTAGATGCTGAAAATCCTGTCATTCTGTCTTATGGTTGAGGTGAGTGGTTCCAAAAAGTAATGGTGATAATAGGCATCCTTGTCTAGTACCTCTGTTTAGGATGAATAATCTAGATATTTATCCATTTGTGATAACAGATGTTGAAGGTGTATTATATTGAATCTTAATCCAATTGATTAAGTAGGAGCCAAGGCCAAAATGGTTTAACCCTCCTGTTATGTTCACATTTTTGAACATCTTTTATGTTTGGGGTCAATTTGACCCCTGCAATTTAAACTTCCACAAAATTATTATAACTAAAATTGTTATCAAAGTTTATGTGTCAGGTACTTTATGTTTCTTTGTTGATTACCTAAATAGCCCTTTAAATAAAACATAACTCCCCCCACCCCCACTTATACATCCAGTATTCCTATTATGCAACAATGGAAAAATATGCAAATCACCATAAAATCTCACTGATTG
>OMLB01057059.1:0-11049 GCA_900302555.1 Myripristis jacobus
AACACACACCAACCTTACACACGTTATTGAGCTGGCACCAGTGCTGCAGCCTTGTCTGTCCAGGAGGAGAAGCACACAGAGGGAGCGTTGAAAGAACAGATTTAGTCTTTTGTGTTCCTGGCGTAAGTAGGCCATGTCTTCGAAAGACAAATCCCTGCTTCACATTAGCCTGGAGTTGTCACTTAGGAGCTAATAAATACTGGAAAACCAAACTGGGGAAGGAGTGTTTGTGTCTATTTTATACTGTCTGTTTGAAGTCCTTGTATGGGCAGTTTGTCTTATGAGCCGCCATCCACATAACGATCATTTTTCAAAATAATCATGAGCCATTGCTAAACTGAACTCATAGATAAATTGTGTCAAACACTGATACATATGGCTGATATCCTGTCTTACTTTTCAAAAAAAGTTCATCCAGACTATAGGAAGTGAATTTGGGTCTGCATCGTTTCAGGATACAACACTAATGTTTATATGCTGATCCAGTGATGGGAAGTGCTTTACCTTTCTGTGTGCATAATTCACTGTAGTTTATTTGCCCTTTGCCATAGTTCAGCTGTATTTTTGACTATGCTCCAGTCCATTTTTTTCAGTGGTTAAAGCTACTTTTAACCATGGAGCACACAGCAGGTATGTAAAGATGCACCATGCAAAATCAGATCAGACGGTCAAATGAAGTGAGGACCATGTAGAATGGACTGACTAAAATGTGGAGTAAACACATAATCTATTATCTGTCACAGAATAAGAGCATTGTAGACTCAACCATCATGAGTCTAAAGGGTTCTCACTTAAATAAACCTCGGCATTTTTACATACTGCACCTTTAACTACCGACACCATATTTCCAAGAAAGAGAGAAACTCCTCCTATTTCTTTGCTTTTGCCAGTCTTAGCTCTTGCTTCATTTTTTTCCAGTCTACCTCCATCATACTATCCTATAATGTTAACTCAGCGTCCCTAAAAATACCAGACTTTTTAAAATGACCCTTCACTGCGTGCAGCTTCGTTGTCAGAGTCAGTTTTTCTCAGGTGTAGTTAAAGCTGTCTATGTGCCGTCCAGACCAAACCTGCCACCTGTTCACTTTGACAAGACGCCACGGAAAATAATAATTTTTGCTCATCTTGCAGAACTACAGTGGCAGTCTCAAACAGGCTTCTCCTGAATTCACATTTTCCAAGTCCAAATACCCCCAGCTGTGAACAAGTGTGTAGTTATAAGAACAAGCGCACAAGCTTTGCTGCCTTTTACAGCTGTTTTTTTTTTTTTTTAATTGTTGTTTGTTTAAACTGTTGTTTTTATGTACAATTCTAGGGCCTCCGAGGCACTATATTTTCTTCTTTTTGTTACACACCATAACGGAAAGAATGACAACTTTACTTGTTTTGACTATAGAACAAGCTCTCCGATAATCATAATGAAAAACAAGAGAAGCAAAAATTACTGTAATTTGCATTAGCTCAAAATCAAAAGCATAATATGTTAAAATCTTTATGTTAGTGTTCAACCACTTTTTTGTATTAGCAGTTAAAAAATACACTATTAGGTAAACAGAGTTGGAAAGGTTACTCTTGAAATGTAACAGGTTACAGATTACTTGTTAGCCTGTTAAAAATATAAATAGTAATGTAACTAGTTTGATTACTTAGTAATGTAACTTATTACATTCAGTTACTTTTTGAATACTTTTCTAGCAAATGTGTTAAAATGGACAATAAAGCTGAAAAGTCCTAAAAACATATGTTTAAACTAGGTAGTGTAAACCTCACAGCTGTATTCAACATGGACTGTCAAACTGAATGTTGCCCTTTGTCCCAACAGCTTTGTGGAAGCTTTTTGGCAAAAGAATATATTGATTATAGCTACATTTACTTTGTAATTTGATTACATGTAACTAGTTAAATATAACTAGTTACTCTCCAACACTGCAAGAAGGTAACTAACATTTGAAAGTCTAGATAGCATCTTGGTCAAAAAAGGTTTGAGGAGTATAAAACATCTCTACAGATAGACCCACCCTTAGTGGCTCAGCCTATCAGTTCCCTGCTACTTGAAAAATAACATGGTGGCAAAACAAGGAACATTACTGATATGAAAGTGGGACAAGGCTGGAACAATATTGGCTGCGAGCTGAACATTTTTGCTCCTGTTTTCATGTGTCAGAGCTGCTGCTTTTGGCAGCACTTCTCTTGCATCCTACCCAGTGTACATAGTCTGTACACACAGAAAAACACATACACACAGAGAGACGGAAAGGCACACACACACTTTACACACACGCACTTTACACACACACACACACACACACACACACACTGAGGCAAAGGAGATGAATAAAGTAGTGGCAGCTTTGAAAAAGGGAAAGTGAATGAGGGGAAGACTAAGACTGAGAGGAGCCAGACAGAAAACAAATGCCTGGTGAAGCATACAAAGAAAAAGTTCTTAGATTTTGCATACGGAAGTGAAAAACAGTTTCATGCAGAAAATAGGGAACAAGAAAACTATACAGCCCTCTCAATAGTTTCTGCTGTTGGTCTCATCTTCTTTTTACACAGCCCACAGTCCTTTATAGAGGATAAAGATAGACAGGGGGTTTAACCCTGTCTAATAAAAACAATACGAAGAAGGAGATAACACTGCCTGATGCCTTCTGGTTTCCTATGAAGACCACAGTCATGCCTGAGCTCATCTTGGACTTATCTAAAATAATGTGGAGAGAGATGTGAGTTGAGTTGCAGGACTCTGACAGGGGTTTCTGTTGATGACCACAGGAATTACCAAACTGCATGCAAATAGTTTTTGGGTAGGATTCATTTTCCTTGGAAAAAAGATTTCTGTTCAAACCAAGGCCTCAATCTTAAATTCTCTGATACCTGCACTTTTTGCGAAAAGGCCAACCAAAGGCTTACACAGATTGTTCTCCCTTAATCTTTACTGTTATGCCAACTATGTGAAAAGGCGTCACAGTACACATTCGATGGATGCAAGCAACAGCAGAAAATAAAAGGGGGAAAAAAAAGCATGAGAGGACATCCCAGCAGCTTAGCGATTTTCATGTAGCGCTTAGCTTCTCTGACAAATCATAAACAATCTGGGCTTAGAGCTGACTAGTCTAATGCTAAGATATGCTACGCTATGTTAATGGCACACAAATGCTGGCAAGGCGATTACAGTTCTCCCAGGGCTTGCAGAGGGAGAAACTCCCTCACAATGGGACACATCACACGCCTAAGCTAAGCCGCACGGCATTTGTAGGGTATTTCAAGTCAAATTTAATGCAGATTCCGCCTGGCAAGATGTTTGTTAGATCTATTTTTACCGCCACTGAAGGAGTGATCTTTGTTTACGTCACACGGTTAAATCTCGTGCTTTAGGGGGCTTTCTTGTGGCTGAACTTCTGCAGCCAAAATTGTTGCCTTTAAAATCTGTCATTTCAAGTCCGTTGCATAAAGTGTAGGAAGGACTGCAGCAGATATTATAACAAAGTCTCCAACACTTCAGCCACATCAATCCAGAAATATTTCTTTTACAAGATTGCTAGTTTTATTTGTAACACAATACTGTATAATTCCCTTGGCTGCAATCTGTTTCATTTATAAACAATGCTCAACGTACAGTCACAATATTACACCAGGCAGTATTACACCACGCTGACATCTTAGTCAGATAAGTAAGGCAGAGCTGGTGAACTCTGAGCGTTCAAAATGCACGCCTGAAATACTTGTGCTATCTGTGTGCAAAATAAGATAAAATATGAAGATCCACACAGTACAGAACATAAATATGGTGCTAAATTTCTGGGTCAACACATGCAAAGGATCTCTAAAGTGGATTAACTTGCTGTGTAATTATGATACCTCTGATAAGTGTTTGGTTCTGTTCTCTTGAGCCTTTCAGACCAAATTATGGGTAAAATAAAAATAGGTGATTTACCTCTAAACCTCTCATTTGTTTATAATAATCCATCCATGTGATGTACTGAGGCTGCTGAACTATTCAGTCCTGTGTTTTCTACATATCTGGGCTAAATGGGGTCATTTGTTTTGTTTTAATAAAGCAGGTGTTTTTCTTGGGTCAGATTGTCAAGGAGCAAATTGCTTTCTAATCACATCACACATGGAAACTCCAGATGATGCTGGATGGAGCGCAGCGCTGCACCGCTGGTGCACAGGGGCTGTTGTGACCCAGCGTGCAGCATGCGCCCCTGCTTGAAAAAACACCCAACGCCATGTGCAAGTATTAACACAGCTCTGCTTTCATTGCAAAGCAAAACATGTCACTTTATTTGCCCCAGTTTAGACCCAAATCAAAGTGACAGGCAGGAGAAGGTTTAGCCCTCTGACAGCCTGCAGCATGATTTAACTTTAACTGCAGCCCGGCCACTGGATTCCCCACAAGTGGAATATTTCATATTGTTTGGTTTCAACAAACTGAATCGTGAATCAAATGTTTTATGTCTAACACACAGATAGCTGCAGACAGTCTTTATCAGGAATGAGGAGCTCCAAGGAAATTTCCTTACAACTGAGCAGGAAAAGTTGCCAACATAAAGAAAGGGGATAACATAAAAAGGGAACATTTTGTGCCCGCTCTGTTGAACAATGCCTCACAAAGACTTTTCACATACTGTAGCAGCACAAACAGTAAAAGCAGTCTTCAGGAAAGAGGCGGGCAGCAGAAGGGGGCCTGTGTGGCCATTCAAACAAGCAGCATGTGGCTGTGGGCCTAGAACAGCCAGCAGTACATTTCCATAACAGGAAAGGTCAGTGTTGTGGCTCCAGGGGCTTTAGAGACGCTAACTCAGTCCATTCTCGGAGCCGTCTCCCCTGCCTGTTTTACCTGTTGACTGGACTCCAATCCACGCTGTATCATATTCCAATATCATATGTCATAACTTGAAGATTACAGGGTCTAAATCAGCGGGTTAGTATTATAGCAAACAGCTGTATTCTAAAATGCGCATATCTTCTATGAAAAAAATGCCATCTGAAATCCATCAGGCAGTGAAAAAAACAACAACAGATAATTCTATCCTAAGAAAAAAAAAAGAAAGAAAGTCAGAAGAAAGATTTTGTAAGCAAATGCCTTTAAATGACTGATACGAACCCATATTATGGTTTACTTTCATACCAACAGTCATTCTCTAACAACAAGCATCAATTTGTTTCAAATGATGGATGTCTCATTTTGAACTGAAGCTCTTCAGTTCTCTTTAAAGTAATGATGTTTTTGTTTCTTCTCTGTGATAAGGACGGGGAGAAGCCTTGGCCTGACAGGAGTCTTTACACCAGAGGAGGATTTTCCTTCAGGGCTGTCAAGATCTCCTGCAACAACAGAAGTGAGTGGTGACGCCAGCAGAGATATCACACTACTAACACAACATGACACAACAGCTCTGCCAAACACATGCACACACACACACACACACACAGATATACATATTCATACACTCTTCCTCCTTTCCACCCACCCTCTCACCCATCCTCAAACACACATTCACAACACACAATGATACATATGCAAACATACACAGCAATCAGTCTTTGTTAACCGTTGCCACAGAACTATATTTAAACCTTGGAAAGCTTGATTTACAGCCGTGTGATTTCCAAGTCTTCTGCTCTGTCCAAAACCCAGGAAAATATCGCATGATCATGGTCGTATTTCAGACCGGCCAACATAAAAAGAAAGGTCTCGTTTTTGTGGGTTAGGTTTTGTGTGCGTGTGTGTGTGTGTGTTTGAGTGTGTGACAAAAAGAGAGGGAGACAAAACCAAAGACAGAGAAAGAGAATACCTAGTTATGTATTGTGCATGCTCATATGTGTCTGTGTGTGTGTGTGTGTGTGTGTTGCTGTGGTGCGCTGTGGACCCCTCGCTGTGTTTGAAGTTGTGTTCCATACAAAACAACAGCAGAGGAAGTTTCAAACAGCTTCTGGTCTTTCTCTTGGACCAGGCCCAGGGTCCTCAGGGGGCCCATAGTTGAATAAAACGCTCTTTAACACGGCCTCATATACCTCAACACCTGCAGCAGACAAAAGCCCTCTATGAATTCAGTGCTGGAAAACATACATTGATGTGAATCAGCTAGTCAAAATCAGCCAGTCAGTCCAAAGTGAGAAAAGCACAATAAGGAATTGTGGAAAAAAAAGATCTTCATAGTTTTTCTTGATGTATTTTATAACCTGTGATGACAATAAAAACATTTCAGTAAAAAAAATCACTTACTTTAATTTACCATCTTGCCACAGTGGATTGACAAACAGTAGATAATTACATTGTGTTAATTCAGCTCACTTACAGCATTATTGCACAGATAAACAAAACACATGTTCGTCACAGACTTCAATGTGGTCCAGATTATGCTGCTTCACAAGAGCCCTCCCACTCTTTGCCTGATCTACACTATTTTCCCATGGGGCTTCAGAGCACTCAGGGCCCAGTTTGAAATAATATTGACATTGGAGGAGCGAAAAGACAAAACATAGCTAATAGTTATAATTATCTGACATAATTATCCCCAGTAATAACAACAGATAATACTTCTCTGTCTGTGCAGATGTTTGTTGTTGTGTCTGAGGGATCCTCCCTGGAAACTGTGTGGCTCAGAGACAGGCAGCACCACCTCCAACCGGCCAGGCCTCACCTTCCGTGGGCGTGGGAGCGTCGGATTGCAGCCTGTCAGGGCCAGGTAGGGTTGAGGTTTTAGGTCGCTGGCTGTGTGGGTGGAATCCCCTTGGCAAGAGCATCTGAGGCCTTTGGAAACAATGGAGCATTCAATCTTGTCAGTGCAATAAAACCCGAGAGCATTCCTTGCAAAGGCTGAAGGAGCTCGAAACAAAACAGTGGTTGATATAAAAGTAGGCCACTATCCATATATTTCAGGCTGTACTGCAAAATTATGAAAGCATATAGTTGAACTGATTAATTTCAGAGGGCATTATGGTAATTTCACCCCAGATGACGGCACTGGAGTCCAGAGAGTGATATCTCTCTGGGGTCTGTCTCTGTCTCGTCCAGCAGACCCAAGTCCATTTACCTAATTAAAAAAACAGAGCAGCAGTCTTTGAGGCTATCCTGTTTACAGCTGTGTGACGCAAGACATAAAACACAAGCAGCAGTAGCTACGCAAATAGAAAGCAGGGTGACATGGGAAAGCTTAAGGCAATGGGGCAGAAGACAAAGAAGAGAGAAATGAAGATTCAGGAGAGAGGCTGAGGACAGGGGAAAATGAAGGCATGAAAGGGAAATAGGAACTGAATGAATGTCTTTTTTTTTTTTTTTTAAATCAGATCTGAGAAACCCCATTTATGTAATATTTCAGTGAGTTGCTTTAAAGTACAGTTTTTGATTTGTTGCTGAACTGTTATCGTGATGAATGCCTGTGAGGGCTGGAACACATGACTCTTTTTGCCTCAGTAAATGACTGCTTTATCTGCATACCGAGGCACCGCCATGTCCTTCCTTGGAATTTTTATATTGTATTAATAATTCAGTTGCATTGCAAGTGTTATATAACTTGTTGTTATATGAAAGAGGAGATAAAGTCGGGTAAAACATCCACAGAGGGAGGAGGAAAAGGGGAAAAGGAGAGGGAGGTTGATGAAGGGGAGAAAGACAACCATTTGCACAGTGAATAGAAAGTGAATAGAGATGAGAGACAGACAAGGAGCACGATGAGAGAGACGCCGAGAAGCGTGAGGGAAAGATGCCGCGAGAGAGCAGAGGGTGAAGCAGGAGGCGAGGAAAGTAAGTGGGACGAGGCAGAGGGAGGACAAGGGGATGACGCAGCAGTAAGCGCAGCGGCAGGACCCGGGGATCAAGCTGCAGGCAGCAAGATGATCTGAGCATGTCTGTGTTCCCGTAAAAAGCCCACAGCACTGCCTGATGACTCACCTGGCCTTAAGACTCTATCATCAACAGTGTGAGATCATCATGTCAACCTGACCCCCAAGAGACGCAGCAGTGAGAGCGCACAGAAACATACAAAACACACACACAGAACCACTCAGCATAAAAAAACACACAGGGTAACATCAGCCCATTACTGTGATATCAGCCTCCCTCAGCAACACCTGCCTGCAGCTGAAAGTTGTGGATCAATAATAGATGAGTGGTGACTAACACCGACCTCACCTGATTCACCACAATGTATCGACAACCGCTGTCATTTAGGTTGAATAGGTGGATCACAGCACAGCAGGGGCTGATTATTTTCATCCTGGTCCTGAGACCATGTGCTGTACAGTCAATATTTGTGTGTGCAAGTTTCTTTGTGTGTGTGTGTGTGTTTGTGTGTGTTTGTGCATGTGTGTGTGCCTTCTGTGTGTGTTCAAAGTATTTTACCCAGTCTGCTTTGCCAAACTTTTCACTGTTTCTAACCATTACAGGACAAGAGAGTCAATATCATGGATTTAACACACACACACACACACACACACACACACACACACACACACACCAGACTCTGACAGAGAGAGGGTTAGAACAAGAGAAACCGATAGAGAGGGTGAGTACTACATGTGTCGAAATCTTGCTAATCTAAATAGCCAGATTCATATTTTGCAATAAAAGGTGCTTTGAACTCCTCAACTCTCCATCACGGTCGTCTTCGCAGCATCCTCCCTAAGTCATCAACTGCAAAATCACCAGGGTTAGAGGTCAGAGAGAATCTAATAGGATTTATAACTGTCTTTTACCACAAACTGCATTTAAAGGAATAAGCTGAATAATTCATCCATCTAATCTGGGCATCTGCTGATCATTAAGAGACAGAGCGCAGCTCAGAGCACATCGAGTACTTAAAGCCGCGGCCCAAACGACACTTTAGTGCTGTGGGACAAGCATCGGGTTACATAGGAGAGGAGCAGCTCTCCTCAATTATGTTTGAGAGGGAGAGAAAGAGGCTGAGAGAATGAAAGCGAGGGGGAGAGATGGAGAAACAGACAGAGAGAGGAAAGCAGACATAAAACCGATTGAGACTAATGGCAGATAAAATGAAAGGAGAGCCAGTTGTGTTTCTGACTGAAAGAGTGGTTCTGTTCTGCCCACATCACAGATGTCGGCCTACTTTTTGGTCACGGCAGGTCAGTGGTTCATAGATCTCTGTTTCTGACAAACCATGCTTCATTTCTAATGTATTGAAACAAGAGTGGGCGCTGTGAAACTTACACTTATCCCCTGGTTACGTGAATCTTTAGTTAGCTCCATAGTACTAAAACACTTTCCTGTTTACTTCGTATCTACTTGACCTACAGTGACCTAAAACCAGACCTTAACCATGCATGTGTGGTAAAAGAAAGACAGATATAGTGCCTGACTAGGGAGAAGTAATCAATAATGAAGCCCTGAGTTATTTCAGTGTTTCACAGAAACATTGTGGAGATGTGAACAGCTGCTCCACAGCTTCCTGTCAAAACACAGAAGTCAGCTTTTCAGTATTTGACCTGGCCGGTTCAGTCCTGGTGCAACTGGCCGACCCACAAACCCAGAGCGCAACCCAGCCGGAACTAAGGCAAACACCAGATTCCCACTGGGGACGTATAAACTAACTTGCGGACGTCCTCCAGGGAACACAAACCAACGTGCACGCACGGAAAGTATTTAACGTCTTTTCATGCCGCATGCATTTTTCATCCCCCTCCATCTACAAAGAGCGAAGGCGCTGCGCTCTGGGAAGGGCCATAAAGTCCATCAACAATCTGTGCAGTTATGGTTGCATAATGTTTATTTAGTTACACTCCCAACACGCAGAGGGCTTTGAATGCTGCTCGACCAGTGACGCTGGGAAATGTGATTATTGTGAATGGATGACAATAATCGAGACTCGTGGCTGAGGAGAGGTTAGCGTGCAACTTCACCCTCTATACAATCTCAGTGATGACTCTATAGTTTCTAATGTCACTGTGAGTCATGCCTTTTTGAGAGTTTGTTAAAATGTGGAAGAGAGTATAACCGGAGCAGCATTAATGTCTTAAAAATAAGAGTCTCAAGCCACAATGAATCGAAACTGGTCTGGTCAAACTTATCCCACACCCACATATAGCCACTGAAAGGTTAGACTAACACTTACCACAGTGGCCTCAAGCTACCATGGAACAGGATAAGCCACCCAAAAGAGACGCAGAATGTAGCCTGATAAAACAAAGTAAATTATCTCAGACTTAATGGAGTAGCTCTGATAAATTTAAATGTGTTTTATTAAGGAGACTGACAAAGAGCCAGATTAAGAAGACTGTTAACAGATCAAATCCCCCCTCACTAACTGTACTGCAGTCGACAGTAAGTGACGTTCTGGGTGTTTTGGTGTGTGAAGTTGTGCTCTTGTGTGTGACTGAGTGGGCAGGAGACAGCTAGACCAAAAGTCCAGCAGAGGCAGGAGAATTACCCCAAGGTAGACAGCGCATATCAGTCACACTAAAACTCAACACTCCCTACACCTCTACATGCCAGTTGGTTAAAAGACAGGCCATAATCCTGTTTTCATCATAGCAGCCAAAAGTGAAATGCAGACATATGAAGGGTACTTACGAGGGGACTTCCTCTTCCTACCACAGCTGACTATGTGTGTGTGTGTGAGCGTGATATTGCTTGTTTGTGTCTCACCTAAAACAGAAAGTTGCCAGTAATTTCAGGATTTATTGTAATTGGTGATTTACTACAACTGTGAATTCTAACTGTAGATAAAGTACGTGGCAATGTCGTCCCATGCCGTTATGTGATGTGTAATATGTAATTGACCCCAGTCGCCTCTATAATAGTCTTCCTGTGAGTGCCACTGTATTTATCTGTATTAATGACAAGGACAGATGGCATGGCTTTGCACACTCAAGCACACAGGCTTCAGCTTCTGGGAATCTGTCTCAGGCTGCAGGGTGCATTTCCAGTCAGTCAGGTGACCGGCTCTGCTGAGGGATCTCCCGATGGTCACATGACCCGCTGCTCGCTCGATCGCTTTCTTGCTTTCTCCTTGTCTTTCTCTTTCTCCTTCTCTTTCTCTGTCTCACTCACTCCTCTACCTTCCTTCCACACAGAGAAATACGGTGATTAAA
>OMLB01057061.1:0-20046 GCA_900302555.1 Myripristis jacobus
CACTGAGTTGACGTTTTTTTGTTTTTTTTTTTTACCTTATTTACCTTATCTTACTTAGAATGTGATGTGTATTGTGTTGCAGTTGTTGACAGACTCCTGAATGCCTATGGAACACTAATTAAAAACTTGAATACCATTTTATGTAATCATATACACTTGCAAACGCTATCGCTGCATTTGTAGTGATAGCGGGTCCTGCCTCACATCAGCAGGACCTGCTATCACAAATGCACTGATAATAGAAATGTGCCCAGGAAAGGAAAGTCAGTATCCTAAATAACAAATAAAATAATAAATGGGTAATGAATAAAGGCTATCAGGATCTGTAGTATGCTACCTCTGGCGGACTGGTAGGACATTTTGTAGTAGTCAAATGGAGCGAGTGGTTTGATCCAGGAGATGGTCACAGAGTCCTCTGTCACATAGGAGACCGCCATCTCTTTTGGTGGGTCCATGCCTACAGAGAGAGGGCGCAACAACACGAGAGACTGAACTTTCCGAAAGGCTCATACTGCAATTCATCATGATAACAGGAGTATAATAAGACTAAATTCAAGCAAATTTAAGAATTTACATATAAAAAACTTCTAAGACAATCAGAGTCCTTGAATGCCCAAGCATTTCGTAAACACTTGTTTTGTCCATTTTTAATCCCCTCCTCATGACATTTACATAAACAGAAGTGTCCTTCGTCTGTGAAAGCACAGGCACTTTTATTATGCAAATGTGCAACAAAACAAAACAAAAAACACTATAAAAAGATATTTCAGGAGGATGCAAGCTGGGCCCGGCTAAAACAACACAATGGGAAGCATTAGCATTGTGACTGAGCTTGGTTTACTCGAAGGAGATTTCCCCCCTGCTGACGATTTGTTTTATGTGTCTCCTGAGACCAGCGAGCTGCCATGGAAAAGGTTATGGTGGAAACAATGTGAGCAAACAATTAAACTGATGGGAGGTCCTTTGCTATTAGAGAGAGAGAGAGAGAGGGAGAGAGAAGAGACAGAGAAGAAGAAAGAGGAGGACTATGAAAGATTGCTTCGCTCTCTGACTGTGGACACGAGGCCAAATGGGCACACCCTGTAAACCCACCTCTCCACTCCCTCTCCCCTATTTTGAAAAGAATAATGGCTATTATTCACAGGCAGTGAGGGCAATTTATAACTGCTGGCCTTGGACTCATTTAAATTCCACTAGTATGAAATACCGCAGCATTTATATAAGTTGTGATTATTCATGTGTGCATATCTTGCTAATTATGTCGGGCTTGGCGGAGCCGGCTGCCAAGAATAATGACTGAAAATGTGTATTTTCTTATGAAGGTTCCTGAGGGGTTGAATGGGAAGAAGCAACAGTTGGAGAGCAGTCAGAGGTATCTATTTTAAGCCCCTCCATCTGACTCTCCCCACAAAAATGATAATAGATCCATTGCAAAGTGGAAGCTATAAATGATTTTGATTTAATTACCGTCAGGAACCCTTTACACTGACCTTACACTTGCAGGTTACAGTGATTATGGCCAAATCATGAATTACAACTAGTTTTATGGGAGCCAAGACTAGCGACAATATATCAAGCCAGCCTTATTATTAACGTACAAGTGCTTTAAGACTTTGCCGTGTTTCTCGCCACGCGGCATGACTACACATCTGAAAACCTGCCATTTTTGTTATATTGGTGTAATTGACAGCTGGCTTTGATTCTAAAGTGTAGAAAATGACCCAAATCAATGGCATGTGATTTCTAGGGGACCATCAAGGTGGAGTTTTAGCACTGAATATCCCTAACTGGTTAAATGTACGGTGCAAGCAGCGTGAAATGGAAAAGGTCACCCCTGCCATTTTTAAAAACAGCAAACACACTATTAAAAAGATTGTTCATCAACCGACTGTGTGGGGAGTAACAGAAAAAGCTCTGTTTCTCTCTGCAGCGACTGCACGTCATATCACAGCTGAGCTCCATTATGCCACAAAAAAAAAGCAGTTTCCTCTTTTCAGCTTTTGCTTTTCTTTCATCCTCAATCTCATTTGCAACCTCGACGTGTCTGATGGAACAGGGGCTTTCAGCTACGTCCCTGATTAATCATTGCAACATATATAGTTTCATGGGTCAAGCATCACCCAACTGACATATGGGCAACTCATACACACAAGCAGCAGCGCTGATTATATGTCATACACTATCTTTTACCGGCACACTGTATTTCATCATTTTTTGTGATGGTTGTTGATTAGATTTAGGAAGGTTCGCGCTTTGCAACGTCCTTTGAGATGTGGTTTTGAGATGAGGGCCTGCGTAAACAAATCTGACTTCACTTGATTCTACAGCTCAAGGCAGACTGCAGTCTCGCATCAGCACTGCTACTCGAGGAAGTAGTTTGAAAGCAGGACTCCAAATTTACCACAGTCTTAAGGCAGGTGCAAGAAATACTGTACATCTGTCTCAAAATCCCCATCCAATTTCACCCATGAAATCTGCTTATCATGATGTGTGGGAGAAGTGAAAGAGAGGAAGACTGTGTGTGTGTGTGTGCGCGCGTGTGTGTGTGTGTGTGACAGAGAGAGCGCTCCGAGCTGCCAAGTCATTATATAAAACTGGCACAGTAATCAGATGACAGCATGCAGGTGTCTCTGGCACTGGAACAGAGTTAATATCTGTATTGTTTAAATGCTGTCCTCCCTCTTTTCTCTACTTCTCCTCATCGCTCTTTTCCTCTCTTTTCTCCCTCACTGACTTCCTCCTTCTCCACTACACAGTGAATAAAAGTCTACTCTATTCTTCCTCTCTGGCATCTTCCTTAGGAAGGGGAAACGATCCCCTTCCCTCCTTCTTTCTCCTCCCAGATGTGAACAGACTCGGCGTCACGACAACTGTTTCCGACAGCTTTGCCACACTTCCTGTCCATGCTAAACCAATTAACAGAAGATTACAGACCAATGCATTTACAAAGAAATGAAAGACAGAGAGTGCCATTGTGGTAGCAGTCTTAATCAGCAGGAGCAGGGCAGAGAAATGCAAAATAAAACAATTAAGCACAAGAACAACAGGAGGAATACAAATGAGGGGAAGTAGAAAGGGAAGAGGAAAATAGCAATATAAGTTTGCAATAGCGAGCTAACTGGAAGGTTTGCTGATGAATGTATTTTTTAATGGCTATACCGTAAACTATGGAGCAAAAATGCACTATTTTTCTTATAGTGGGTGTTTTATGTATGTAGACAGATTTCAGCCCTTCATCTTGCAATCCCCTTCTTTCCTCTCTCTCCTATTTTCCTCCTCCTATGCTGCCCTTTATTAGCAAATGCCTTTTGTCAGCAGTTTCTCTGATACCCTCAAATGTTCCCACTGTGTACTTTGGGTTGGGAAAAAAATAACAAAATAGCACCGGGTCAATGATATTGTGGCACCTTTTTTCCATACTTGGCTATTTTACAAGCATCTCAGTGCCGCACCAATCAGCTCTCTTAGGCAGGCGTTTGTATGGAAACTTCAAATTTCAGTAACCAAACAGCAACAAACCGCTGAACCTGAGCTGCTGCTTTTTCTACCAAACCCCACACAAAGAACAATTCACTTGTAATAAGCGGCCTATTAGAAGTTTAAATGATGACCCCTCCATTCTCCCTATTTGGTGGTTTAAATATGCCTTTACTGACATTTAAATTGCTTCTACGTGGCAAGCCTCGCTTCTCTGGCACGTCAGCAGACTAAAAGGAGCCAGCATTTGTAGGATTACTGTTTGGCTGTTTGAAACCTCCAAGGCAAATCTCTCATCAGAAAACTCATTGTCATCCCTCTGTAGTCCTGTGCAGATGAAACGCTTACGCAGCACGTTTGCAAATACACATTTAATTTAAAAACTGTGTTGTATTTCCTGTCTTTACACCCCTCTTTTCTGCCTTCAGCTGCGATTATCTGGATGAATTCCTAATACTGTTTCCCCATCTCATTTTCTGCTGTTAGTGAAGTTTTCATTTTCAACAAAAGTTTTTTTTTTTTTTGTTCTGATTTAACCATGACTAAAACCTTGCCCCAGATAGACAGATAGATAGATAGATAGATAGATAGATAGATAGATAGATAGATAGATAGATTAAGTTAGTGCATCATAAAACGAACTGGTAAGCAAAAGACAAACACGAAAAAAGCTTAAATACATGCAGATATCTGATGTATTTCATATTCAAAGCTCTTCCTCAGGCAGTGTGCTTCATTTTTGGTCATCTGTGTGTCTTATGAAACATTAATCTACTTTTAGTTTCTGCATCCACAACTTCCAATCTGCTCATTCTTTGATTTTTTATTTATTTTCCAAAAACCCAGAACTGAGCTAAACTATTTTAACTGCGTAACTTTACCAAAGTTTTAGTTGCTTATACTGTGTAGATATGTTATGAATCAAGGGCACACAGCTATTTCAGAAGACGTTATGTGGATGTTGTGTGAGAACAGCGGATATGATCTACTATGCTGTGCGTGTTTGGCTGGCTGTATCTATGTCAGACCTTAATCACCTTACTTACCAATCAGTCCAAGCAAGCTCACCTGTAGTGAGTGAGGCTGTAACAGGCTCAGAGGTGACATCGCCCTGTATTGTGATTAGACTGATGGTGTACTGAGTGGACGGCAGAAGGCCCTGGACCAGTGACCTCATCTTCGAGCCGTCCAGCGTCACCTTAGAGGTGTCAGTTCCATCTGCAGAGCTGTAGCTCAGGATAAAGAGGTCGGCAGGTGGTGCTGGGGCACTCCATGCCACTACCACTGAGTCTGAAGTCATCTCTGACAAGTAGAGGTGCGTTACAGGCCTGATCCCTGGAGGCACAGGGATTCAAAGGTCACCGTGGAGTTTCAAGGGAAGGTAAAAGGTCGACCACAAGCAGGAAAACAGCAAAGAAAACACATCTGCGCGCATTGGTGGAGATGAGAGACAAGCCATGCAGTGATGGGCAGATGTAGTCCCTGCTGTTTATGACAGGGCTGAGAAGATTAGCCGTGGGTGACATCTCCACGGTGAGAGTCAATGCAGGCAGCAATAACGAGGAAGCAATGACACACTGTAATTGGTCATGGGGAGAGAACGTAATGTTATCACTGGCCATAAGGACGAAGATGCAATGCAGCTACTCACAATGAGGAAATGGAGAGATGATATGATGATGAAGATGATAGCAGCTGCTGTTGTCAAAATGTACAATGTGTACAGAAGATGATATACCTGTAGCAAATACAACAGGCTGAGCAACTAATGAAGGGCGGTGTGGAATTAATTAACAAAGTGTAGATGTGTAGATAGCATGCAGTGTGCGTGGAAATGAAAATGTCCTGGGATAACACCGCCTCCTTCGCTTAGAATTTACCCTCAATTAAAGTGATGAGATTACAGCTTTGCTTTAGTACGGTGAATATGGATTAAATATGGCAGAGCTCAGCAGCTACTGTCGGTATAATGTGATGGTGGTTTTGGTGGTGATGATGGTGTTGTTGTTGATAATCACGATAACAATGACAGTGGTGGCTACAGCTGTTAATGATGAGCCAAAAAGCCAGTGACAGGTGTGGAGTAAAATTACGCAAGGAGCAGCAACAATCACAAGGACGCAACATAGGTGACATGGGAGCTTCGTGAGGAAACTGCATCTCGTAGACACTTTTGCAGGTCACAGCACAGATAGCTGGCAGAAGATGGAGATGCCTCCTGCATGTTAATGAATGGGGTGTTATAAGGTAGCAGCTCTGAACTGTTGATGTAGATAATGCAGGTGAGCTACAATTTCCCCTTATCGAAGGTCATGCTGACTTGCGCTTTCAGTTTCCTCGTGATTCTTGCTGAGGGTTAGAGAAATATATATATCTTCATCATCTTGGAAACAAGTAAGAACAAGTGCATGAATGAATGAACGCAAGGATGAATGAATGGACTAATGAAGGAGTCAGTCACCAATTATAATCTAACCAACTTTCCCTCAGGGGCCAAATACAGATGGTGGGTTTAACACATCAGGTCAATTCAGATGAACACTAAATCCTGAAATGTTCTGCACTCATTGCATTGTCCTACGTGGCAAATCCCACCAATCTGATACTCCAAGCTGGTTAAAAGAAAAGAAAAGAAAAGAAAAAAGAAAAGAAAAGAAAAGAAAAGAAAAGAAAAGAAAAGAAAAGAAGCAAGTCAAACTTCACTATCCATGGAAAAAGACGCCACTGAAAGACGGCATCTCTCAGTGCCAGGGGCGGTTCAGCGTTTTTAATTGTTCATGGCCTCGCTTGGTTCAGACCGGATGCAGACACATACTTTTGCATCTGATTTTAAGAAAATCCTAATAAATAAAGTACCAAAAAAAAAAAAAAAAAAAAGAAAAGAATAATAAAAATGTAAATTCATGCACATGCACTAGCTTGGCTGTTCACATGGGCACCGGAAGGAAGCAGGCTGCACTTTGCGACTCCTCTGTGTCTCGTCTGAACCAAGCTTTCGGCTCAGAGGGGCAGGTGAGATCCTTATGACGGGTTCACTTTAGTGCAGGCGGGCAGATGTTGCCAATATGGTCAGGTAAATAGTGAATGAGAGGATGGCAGGTAATTAACGGTTTCTTCTCTACTTCTTTTGCTCTATCATTCCATCATTCTCTCATGTTTTTTCTCTCTCGCGTACCTCTGCTTTAGATGTTGGCGAGTGCTGCTACTAAAAGGAAGAACAAAGACGACATAAAATGGTGACTGTGATAATGATCGCTATGATGATGATGACAGCTATGATGGTGACAAGTGCATCAATGGTCACGGTGAAGAACACAGAAATGATGATGATGAGAGCGGGGAAGAAAATAATGACAAGTTTGACAGCAGGTAGGCACATGTCCATCATTTCGCCCATCAGCCTTTGTGCCGCTGAAAATTATACCAATCTCTCTGAAAAAAAAAAAAATAACAAAGAAAGAACAGTGTTGCGTGGATTGATGGGCAAACAGACAGATAGCTGCACAGACAGACAGACGTGAGTTGTGAAAGCCGAGAGCTGTGAAGTTTGTGATTGATATTCTCAGGGCGGGGAATAGCAAGACGGCGAGAGTGCAGCACGAGAGTGACAGAGAGACAGAGAAGTGGTGCGGAATGAGAAATGAGAAGAAAGAGAAACATAGATACATTTAGATGCACAACAGAGGTGCAATTAGAGAACACTTGTAGCAAGCTCATTAGCTGACATGAATAATTTACCTACACTAATTGCTTCTTCAAAGTCTTTATGGTCCTCCATTTTCTTTCAGTTTTACTCACCTTTCCTTCTGCCGCTCTGTTGTTCATTATATTCAACATTCAAGTTCATTATGCACTGCTATTGTTAAACTTGTTTCCCAGTTTTCTGCGGTAACCCTGAATAAGCCTCTTTCATGTTTTAATTTGAGGAGAAGACCAACAACTAGAGTTTATTTTAGTCCTGTCTGATGATTGCATTAATTAAATTCATGCTGCACCGTGCCCTTGATACCCTTCCGGAAAGAGTGTCCAACTGTTGCAGAGGCAAAGACAAGACGGCGTGGCTTTGTATCTCCAAGGAAAACGCTGTAATGTCCCCATCCCCGCTGCCATTTCATCATCATTTTCTCCGTGGGGTGTATCTCAATTACACTGATTCTTTTATGATTGGTTCTTTGTGGCTTGTAACTATCTGAACTGTACAAAATTTAGTCTCAGCTGACAGCCAGACTGACTGAAAGCTGCAGTGGCTATCTGTTTAAAAAAAACCAAGTGTGCTTATTTTATGCCATTACACTACTATATTATAACAATGGCTACACACTCCTCAGGAAAAAAACTAAACTAGTACCATTACCCATAACATAACTGACATATCAATATTGAAACTTCCTTGTGACAAATTGCTGTTGAAACTAGAGCTGTAATACTAAACTTCCAAAGGTCAAGGTATTGCTTAAATACACCACGATCTTCATTACACATTTTAACACATCAAATCTGGTTTTACTATTCCCATTACCTGTGAAGGCGTCTATGGTAGCTGCAGTGCTCTGCTGTCTTCCTCTCCGCGCTGCAACCGTAATGGTGTACTCCGTCCCAGGTTCAAGGTCCGTCAGAGTGGTGGTGGTTACATCCTTAGGCACTGTCAGCTGGGACAGGTTGACAGTGTTCAACAACAAAAACAACAACAAAAAAGTCAGATTAAGTGGACTTTCTATGGATACTGTAGGGTTATTTTCACCATAAAAGTCCATAACCATGTATTAATCTATGTGTGTGTTCCTTTACCTCTGTGGTGACGCCAGAGGAGGATGTGTAGGTGATTTTGTAGTGGTCAATGGGGCCCTGGACCTCACCCCACGCCAGAGTGATGGTGTTGTCAGTGGAGGCCGTCACAGTCAGATCCAAGGGCACGTCCAGACCTAATGCAGGCGACACATGACTTCAGAGAGGCCAGGAAAATATGAAGCATTTTTATCATTACTGATTAGAATTTAACTATCACCTTCAAGGAAGCTGATGTGCAAACATGAAGATATCATACAGTATACTGCATTTAATCTGCAATATGCTCTGTTTGCTGGATCCTTATCTACGCCCTATTCTTTCCTGGAGTGACCCATCTTCCCCATGGTACTATTAAACTTTTATTCTCATCTCATCCAGAGCCTCTGTGGCTTGTTTCTCCTGCTCTCTTGTCAAACCGTGTTCCGGAGGTGGGGAAAAAAAAACCTCTGCTAACTTTAAGTGGATCCATTGTTAATGAGCATGATGTTTTCAGCTTTCAACGGCACACACTTGCTGTGTAACGTATGAACTGCTGGAGCTTTCTGTCAAACATTTGGAACTACTTGAGAAAAATGTGATTGATTTAGTGCTTTGTGCAGATAGTGAGGAGAAAGCTGGCTCCTCGGGCAAACTGAGGCATAATTTAGAAACCTGCGAAATACCTGCAGCCTCTAAAATAACTGCATGCATACCGAGGGAAAAAGGGAAAAATAAGATGGGCTTGACAGCCAGCATGATGAGAAAGATCAAGGCACTTCTATGCAATAACAACGTTTCAAAAAATCATGTTAAATGGGGTCAAAGTTTTTATTTGTATTTCATTTTTTTTTTTTTTCATATCAGTCAGACAGCTCAAAGTGGCATGCAAATTGAAACAGCTTAGCAAATAACTGAGGCCCATTAACAGAATGTTTTGCATCAATGTTTTAAAAAAGCTGTAATGGGAACTTTAACCCAGGCCAGCAATATTAAAAAGAAATAAACCTCACTCAAACTGCCCAAGTGCTGCCAAAATCTGATTTGCTTAATTTCACAGAAAAAAAAATAATAATAATAAAAAAAAAGCTTTTAATGGCTAAGCGCTGACCCCTACCAGTAAGTGAGATTTAGATTTAGAACAAAGTGGCAAATTTCTCTGCTTTGATGCCGTGGTATCCCCAACATAGTACTGATCCACTCAGTGTGGATTACATGTGTGTGTGTGTGTGTGTGAGTGTTTGTGTGTGTTAGTACTGGTTTTCTACAGATAAACATGAACTATTCTCTCAAGACAGATGCATGGCTTCCCTAACTTCCAAATGTGTGTGTGTGTATTTTTTGCATACCTTAAGCTTATATTAAAATGAAGGCTGGTATCCTGGTAATTTGCCTACACCTGTTTCCAATTCCATTGCAGGCGTGTAAATAAGTCCTACTGGAAACAATTTCTTGAAGCTTGACTTGCCACGGATCCATTGTTTATATAAAACACTGTCTTGTTTGATGGGTTTTGTTGGCGTTAAATCCATTCCATCACGGTTTGCAGCCTTGCTAATAAATTAGCCATGCACAGTTAAGATTGCTACACATGAGCGCTGTGTCATGACGGCTTCTGGGTTTGTCTCAAATTTGAACAGGCTGCAGTTGGGAGTCTGTGGAGAAGATTGTGGAAGAGAGAGGCTGACTTGAGAGACTCCACATGAACCCTAATCCACTTACCGGTTCTGGCATTCATCGTTGCTGGTGTACTCTGGTTGGTGCCTTTCAGGGCAGAGATGCCAATGCCATACTCTGTGCCTGGCAGCAGGTCTGAGGAAGAGACAGACGGAGGGAAACAGAGAAAAGGAACCGATTTGTACCATGTACCAATGTGCACTTTCTCTGACACACACAGTACAAAAAAAAAAAAAAACTAGATGGAGTTTTTCATACGGTAACAGCAGTTAACTCTCCATCAATGATGAGGTCTAGGTAAATAACATGCACATCAATATGGGTTCTGCAGATCCTCGCGGACCTTTATCCACCAGCATAATTGGTCAAGTTTCAAATCAATACAACAACAGTGAGCTTCTCAAGCTACAGAAATACAGATAGAGAGAATAACAGTGAAAATGGGCGAGAGGGAGAGAGAGAGCAGCAGCCAGAGTGACAGAGAATATGAGACTGTGACACAAAGGATGTGACAGCGGAGAGACAGTATCGATTGTAATGGCCCCATGGAATAACATAAGATCCTCCCCTTCCATTCTTATGCCGGCCGTGCCCTTTCCTACGTTGTGGCCTTTCAGAAAAACATCCCAGCTGACCCCTTCTTTCTGACAGCCTCTCAATACGCCCGCAGGACAACAAGCATTTCTATAGATACAATCAGCAACCTGTCAGGCTAGTGTTAGCTCCTGAGATAATCCTGCCATGTAGAACACAGAACCACTGACTGGTCCTTTTCTTCAGCACACATTAGATGCAATGTGATAGTACCAGCTACATCGGAGAACACTGAACTGAGCAAAAGACTCCCCCCAAATTAGCTAATGAATAATAATAACAGAAAAATGAGTGTCAACAACACAGTGGGTAAATTAATGATTGAAAAACTCTACATCCCTTTTCCTCTCTTACCTGTGAGAGTGGTCTTAGTGGTGGCTCCCTCGTTGCGCGGTACAATGACTTTGTCATACTGGTCTCCTGCTAAAGTGCTGTACACGACCTGGTAGCCCTCCACCTACATTTAAACATTACCAACATTTAGAGCACACATACATATATATATTATCATATAAGATGTGAAGCCAGAACAGATTTAATAGTTTTGTAGCTGACTGCTGACAGACTAAATCATCTATTTGGAATAGCACGTGTCCCATCCACTTAATTTAGTGGCATTTACCAGGGAAGCAACATGTAAATACAAGCCCACCTTCTCAGTTACCTGTGTATCACCACCACTGGGCAAATAGCTGAGTGATGATTAACTACTCAGGACATCAGGACAGAGCTAACACAAACAGGCTAAATAAAGCCCAGTTCATAGAAAGTATCAATGATCAAGGGAGTTTTCATGACTCGGCTGGTATAAATTGGTTTAAGGACAAATTCACGATTAACTCATATACCAAAAGAACATAATAAACACACATTCAGTAATATACAGGGTAGCTGAGGAGTTGTACTGTGAGCTGACTATGCAGCACAACCTATCTGCAAGAAACATTTATTTTTTTTTTTTTCAAAAGCCCCAAAAAGCAGATGTGATGAAATTTAGGACAGAATTGCCATCTCCTAAGTGGGCTGCTAATTCTAGGTTTGGCATGCACGGCTCCTTATTATCTCCAGACCTGCTTTAAATAGTACAAGCAAATAATTATTCATATTTGTTTTTTTTACTGCTCAGACTGCTGTGTTAAGCTGGGTGAGTTGTGCTCCAGCAGAATGACACAGATAGCGTCAGGTACACTGCGAATCAAAAACAGATTCATGCACTGGCATTCAAATGCTTTCCTGAGATGGACTAATTTGGTTTCTACTCAGGACTCTAAAGGGATGTCAACAAATTTAATTGGACTTAGTTGCAAATACTGTTTGGCCCGGGCCTAGTTACCTCAGCCTCACTGTTGTCCCATTCAAGCTCGAGTGTCGTGGAGGTCTTGGACACCAGCCGCAAGTTCTTGGGGGCATCGATCTCTGAGAAGAACGATAAAACTGACAATGTTGGGGACACTGAGACCAATTATTGGAAATGGTAAAAAGGCCAACATCAGCAGTTTATACAGCAGACACAGTTAAAGTTACAGCTCCTATATATATGTCACATTATACTGTATAAATTACTATCATCATTTGCTACACAGCCAACACTCTCAGACAAAAAAAAGTATTCATCAGTAATTAAGTTACACTGTTGACAGTTTTCTGTTAATATCTCACATCCAATTATTTCTATTTTTAGTTGCTGCTACTGACAGCTAATAAATGATTGTTTCTATTACATGGTACTGTACATAGTCAAAAGTCAGCAATCATCTGTCACTCTATGACCATTTACATTAACTTTACTGTCCATGCAATTTTGACCTTTGATGTCTTGCAAGTCGCCAAACAGATTTTACTTCATTTGAATAACCTGAGCGTACATATTTCGACTTCATATGCGTGCCACTCTCCTCTACATTTGTAAAAAAGTAGTGCTGTTCTGATACAATGCTGCGTTTGCACTCAAAGGCGATCAGGAAATCGTTCCCAGAAGTGAGGTGCTTTCACCTGTGCAAACTTCACATGAACAAAAATGATCTAAAACAGATGTCCACCAATGTATCCAGTATGGGTTGTATGTCACATCAATTATCAATCGTTCCAGTCTCATGGACACGCACACGCACACACATGTGCACACACGCCACCACCACAACCATCTGCTTGCTGTCAGACCTCACCGGTAGTAAATTCAGTGGAAATGGATCCGCTCTCATTTCCTTTCCTAACGCCACTTACGGATACTTCATAGCGCGAGCCGGGCCGAAGAACCTGAACGACAGAATACAACTCTGGTCAGTTTAATCTCTGTGGGGGGATTCTTCTTTTATTATTAGTTTTATCTCCAGACACAGAGGGCAGCCACACTCTATTTACAGCTAAAAGACTATATGAACAGTGTAATAAGCATGACAAGCACACTGATGAACAGACAGAATGCAATCATGCAGGAACATGAATGCATACATCAACACACACACACACACACACACATTCCTCTCCCACTCACCTGCAGGGAGTACTGGCTGAGTGTGGGCTGCAGGCGGAAGGTGGTGCGCGGCCCCTCTCCTCCCACCAGGCCATAACGCAGCACTATCTGGTCAATCTTAGCCTTTGGCGGGGTCCACTCCACAAACGCCACCGTGTCGGACACATCGCGAACAATCAGCTGAGTGGGACCATCAATCACTGGAAAGCGACGGAGGAGATCAAGAAAGAGAGAAACAAATAAACTAATAACCTGTGAGGGCAATTCCCTCTAATGTCTCAACTCCTCCTGTTTTCACAGTGCAGATGTGTTATGAATGTGGAGCACAATCATTAGGGTGTAGTCACCTTGCCAACAGTGTGCACACTCCCACACCACTGCACGACCAGTGCTGTTCTCAGGGTGAGGCTGAAGCCCTGTGCTGAAAGTTAATGTTAACAGTCCCTGCTTCAAGCTTTTGCCGCAGTGGAAGTGGAGTTGTTATCGGAGGAAGCTGTTGACTAAAAGCCAAGCATGTCGAACTTATCAGACCTGACATAAGACAACAGGCATTATCGGAGCGAGCAGCAGAACATAAGCCATAATTAATTTGCTTCCATGTTGATTATTGGAAAGCCTAACACTTATTTCAATTAGGTGTGAAGAGCAGGAAACACATCGGGCGTAATGAGGAAAACACATTTTCACAATGTTCAGCACAGGAGGGATTTGCACTTAAACTTCAATTTGCTCCGCGCCTTGTAATTCTCAAAGCCAACAATGCCAACGTGGAGAATTTTCGCTAAGGGCACTGGGGCATTTTGAAATGTGATAATTGGCACGCCTGTTACTTCATCAACATGTTTTGTTTTTTTTTTGTTGTTTTTTTTCCCACAAAGACTTTAAAACAGATGTTTGTGGAAAAAGCAGGTGCCTCTGACCTTCACATCACAACTAATTTGCTGTGACGAAAAGCCTTAAGAATGTCATGTCAGTAAGCCGAGTGGAGTGTAATCTTAGAGCCGCACGTTAAGTAGCAGTTCCCTTTGGCAATATAAAGATCAGTTTGATCAATTCTCTCGTTTGTCTTGGAAAACAGACAGCAAGCACTCTGTCATGTTGAGGAATCAACCCGGACATCACATGACAGACAACACGGACATTTTCACTCAAAGCACCTACAGTATAACATACTATGAGACTGTTATTATTCACATTTTGAAACCTTCATCTCTAGGTATGGAAATGGCATGTTCTACCAACAGGTCAGCACATGACCATAAGCTCCTTTCAAGTCTTGCTTTAAACTTCTGAGATCTAAATAAGTCTACGGCTTGACGTATTGCAGGTCCACCCTGGTCCCTATCGTATTAGAAATTGGCCCCTTGAGTCTCGTCCTAGAAAGCAGCCTGAGGAAGACAGTTGTGGGCGACGGATTCCCACATCAGCTGTCCTTTCCCACATCAGCCCTCTGGTTTGCCCCTGACTCCTCATCCTCCCTCTGTCTCCAAGGAGGGAAAATCTTTTTGCATAAATAATTGAGTGACTTCAAATTTGTCTTTTCCTTTTTCTTTATCCAATAAGGTGCCGTGCAGTCGGCCAGTGTGAAAAATTAATGAGAGAACCCCATGAATTATTAATGGCTACTTAATTACAACCAGGGAAAGAACATAAAATGTTGACAGGAAATTGATGGTGTTTTGACTGCAACAGCAGAGTTTGAATTGTTATAGACGAGATTTGAATTGGATCTAGTATGCCTGTCTAAGTACTGTCAGTCGGGTGAGGAGTGGGGGCAATACCTCGGTGAGGTTTACATTAAGAACATAATTGGGAGGAGACAAACCAATATGTCAAGGTGACACTTACCATTATTCTTTATGTCTGTAGATGTGTGTTTAGTGTGTGTGTTTGTGTTTGTTTATTTAAAGGGGAGTCACGCCTCCAGAGTGCATAGAATACTGTAACGCCTATGAGATTTAGTCAGACTATCCGAGACTATTGTTTTTTTGTGTTTTGCACAAAAATTATTCACACAGTCACACAGCGTGGTTAAAAATCTTGTTTTTTTCCTTTGACACTTCCTTGAATGTTAATAAACAAGTCAGTAGTGTTGTGAAGTGCAGCTTTTATCCGGTTTTTATCTCATAAGGACCTGGAAACAGTTTTCCATGCATTTATCATAACTGGAATACTGTAATTCTCTGGATATTGACCAGTTCCACCAGTTCTCTCTTGTCTACAGCTGGTTCCCAATGCAGCTGCGAGACTTTTAACTGGCACAAGACAAAAGACAACACATCACTCCAGTCCTGGCTCATTTGCATTGGTTACCAGTGGAAAAAACAGAATTGATTTTAAAATGTTATTATTGTTTGTTTTAGGCCCTACATGGATTAGCTCCACAATAAATCATTGATCTGTTAATTTCATATTCGGCCCGCGGGTCATTTAGGTCATCCTCACAACAGCTTCCCTCGGTCCCTCAATCACGCCTCACAACCAAAGGTGACCGGGCTTTTTCTGTCGCTGCTCCCAGGCCCTGAAGGAGCCTCGCGTCCCAGATTAAATCCTGTCCCACCACTGACACTTTTAAATCAAATTTAAAGATCCATTTTTATCTCTCGCTTTTAGTTCAGTCTGAGGTTGCCAGGTGTTTTTGAGTCAATTCTTACTTTATCTCTTACATCCTCTCACTGAGTTTAATCTGTAGATGGTGTTTCTGATTTTATTCATTTCTGTTTAATTTCTTATTTTAATACTCGATCTTGAGTTTACCTTTTTTCTCTCACTTCAGTGCATTTGCAGTGTTTATGTATTCAACTTTTAGTCATGTAAATTTGTTTTGTGGTCAACTCCTGTTGTATTTCAATGTGTTATACAAACAAAAGTGACTTGACTCGACTTCTTTGCACTTTTGTGTTTGTAAGTGGTAAATAGCATACTCAATCATGTTATGACAGTGCCTTGAGTAAATGGATCTTTGTTGTCTGTACCTTCCTTTTCAATGTCAAGGGAAATTTTTGAATTTATTGTCCATTATCCTGCTGGTAAATATGGTAGTTGAAGGACTGACTAAATTACTGAAGGAAAGCGGGAGTACTGATAGTATTAGACGGTGAAGTGAATCTTCACATGCTAAGATAGCCTTTTGTTTATGTTGATGTGATGTGATGTGGCTTAAATGATGATGCTTTATAGTTTAAAATAAAATACATACATGTTGTGACAGTGGCAGTGACTGGCTGGCTTCGACCCTGGTCTCTGAGAGCCACCAGGTTGACCGTGTACTCCTCCCCTGGCCTCAGACCAGTTTGCAGGAAGGAAGTGATGGTGCTCGGCAGCTGGGCTGTCATCCCTCCATCATTGTCCTGGGCAAAAAGAAAAAAAACAAAACAAAAAGAGTTTGGACCTCATATATGTCTAACGGGTTATTTCATTAAGTCCGGCAACTGCGTGTCTGGCGTCGGTGCATTATCACGCTTACACCGTGGCCATGTGCCAGCAGTGAAACAAATACGGAGAGTTAATTAACTGAGAAAGCAATAACTCTGAAACATTTTCAGCCTGCAGTAATTTCATACACATCAGACTAACATGCAGAACAGCATAGCAATAGAGAGCTAACCAGCTGATTCAGCTATTGAACCACGGCATTGTAGACATTGTGGATTTGCCAAATTGGATTAAATATGGCAGCTATATACACACAAAACAGGCTTGGCTATCTGAGTATTGGTGTTAATGGTATACCAACGATAACTGCTAGAAAATAATCACAATAGTTTTGAAGTAATTGAGGTTTTAAAAAAGGGCAGCACGTGGCAGCTAATGGCTAAGATAGTATAAGTAAGTGTAGCGTAGTCTTAAATTTGATGTAAGCTGAATGTATTAGTGAGCAATGATACAGAGAGGCTGTTGACTGGGTGTATGTCCCAATATATTTAATGGACACTGTCTTGCCAGTCAAACTCAAGTAATCATGGTGGCTTGTGCATACTGTAGCGCTCTCTGAAGAATTAGGATGATAAAAGCAAATCCTCTCTAGTAATTATATACAGATATATAGACAAAAGCAGCTCCACAATCAACTTCTATGTGTGAAAATGACCACATAGTTTCTATGCAGTGGGTTTTCTGTGTGCTGAGGCTTTTTATTTAAACTCATTTATAAACTTTTGGGTGATTTAGCCGACACATTAAATTCCACAAATGCTTTGTATAGCAAAAAACGGGTGAGTATTTTACAGGGATATCGCCGGGACCATATTCTGTAGAGGCAGCACTCTGTATATTTCCCCTGCCCCGTCACTCATCCATATGGAGCTCCTGCTATTCCCAGCTGTTCTCCGAAAGCCTGTGTTCCACATGGACTTCCTGCCGACCGACAGATGTTAAACCTACTGCTGCTCCAAGTTTTCCCAAAAACCTGTATGAAGGCTTATTATGAGAGGAACATGTTACAGCTTGCTCCGTTTCTGACTTCAAATTGTAATTATTGCAGTAATCATTTGAATTACAGCTACTGAATTGGCAGGGTGGGTGGCAACACATCAGTAACATAAAATTTTCTCAGTAACTTCCTAAATACATCAGCTTGAATCCTCGAAAAATGATACCCCAGCCTCGCACGTTGATTTGTTTTGCTCATAATTAGCAATCATCCTCTCAGCTGATGACAGTACGCGCTAAAATATCTCAGATGACAAATTGCAAAGGAGTTCACTTTCTCTGAGTAGAACTATTCTCACTACTTTTGTTAAACTAAAAGCTGACAGGAATGTAGAACACTATTTGATTTCAGTGAAAACTGAAATCACAGATGTCCTTTTTTTTTTTTTTTTTTTAAGTAAGAGACGATGCAGTCATCAGTTTTGTGAGTGTAATGTGGCTGTAATGAGCACTGCTCCTAATTTTGAATTGAGTAGATGAATAATCAGTAATCTATCACTAAACTCCAACACAGGTGGTCAAATCCAATTATTTTATCATTATTTTGTCTCCAAAATAAATGAGCGCTAGGAAAGCAGGATGTTTGTATTCTGTTCCAATGTCTCACACCCAGAAACTCACAGAACTACAGCTAATATATGCAGGGATAAAAATATATCTTTGCACATATTAAAGGTACATTGCCAAGAGCAAAAACACACACACACACACACATGCACGCACGCATACACGCATGCGCACACACACACACACACACACACACACACACATACAGACACAAAAAACTGAGAGGCTAAATGATGATCATTAATATTATAAAAGATTAATTTCTTTGGTCATAGTGAATTAGCTGCATGAAATTTTTGGAATGAGCTTTTACACACACACACATTCCTCTGTCCTCTGCTCTTATTCCTGCTATTGCAGTATGACGTGTAATACCCTGTATCATCATTAAAAATCCAAATGTGCTGCGCAACATGCTTAGCCTAAATGTTTGGAACACACATTTACACAAGGTCACCTACTCTCTCAGCTAATACCTCCCACCCACGCTCACACACTGCCTCATGCTCAAACCTCTAATACACGCACACACACAAGTCAGTCGGATTTCATGTTGTGCATGGCAATTTGTCTGGCACCGTGTCCTCTTCCCTGGTGTGGTGGAGTGAGTCGCTACTACAATCCGAACAGTGTTGTAGCCACAGGCATGATTTAGCATTATTTCAAGCCCTTGTTGATATCCGCTGAGGACAAAATGTCTTATGTCAAGAGAATACTGCAGATTTGCACCGCCTCGTCCTGCGGCCTGACCTTTGAGCTTTGCCCCATTTCTGGACTTGCTTGACAGGTTCATGAAAGTGAATGAGCTCTGGTGCCCTCTTTGGTTGGTGTACATGAACTTAATCATAAGTAAGATCACTTTACATAACTTTTTTTAGTCTGATTAAATAAATACATTTTTAAAAAGTAAACTAAATAAAGGGATCACTTGATTAAATGATTAAATGATTAAATGATATACTGATGACTGATTCCCTAAATGCCCATAATGTAGCGGGTTTCATTATTTGATAGGAAAGCACTCAGAAGCGGTGTTGCATTCTTTTGCAGTGTAGAGCACACAGCTGCCTCTGTCAGGGTTAAACTCTTGAGGTCCTGAACCTCTCTCTCTTTCTCTCCCTCTCTCAGCTGGGTAGCAACTTCTGTGTTTGTCCCCACGGGCCAAAGCTTTTATGCCTACTTCCATTACGAGATTGTCAAAATTCGCAATCCCCATTTCTGGATTAAATCCACAGGGGGTGGGACTGCCGACTCCTAATATGATTTCTCTTGTGGCTGCAGCGAGAGAGGGGAGGAAAGGGAGGATAAGGGGAGGGACACATAGAAAAAGGGAGCGAAAGAAAGAGGTGGGGGATGTTGAGCGCACCTTCAGAAGTAGAGATGGATGAGGGTTGAGATCTGGATCAAAGGGGTGGTGGATGGGAAGTGAGCAAGAAAGGGATGAGGGAAGAGTGGAGAGATGGAGGAAGGAAGAGGGGAGGCAGCGGTGAGGCATGGAGAATTGGATAGAAAGAGAGAGGAAGGGAGGGGTAAAAAGAAAACAGAAACTCGGGGGTCCCAATGCTCTCGCTTTGCATGCAGAAAACTTTCCATTTTTAATACAGCTTGAAACAATAAATAAATACATGAAACAAAAAATAAATAAATAAAAATCTGAACACCAGATTTAAGGCTTTGAGTCTGGCCGAACCAAAGGATATCTTCCCCTGAGAACACCTTGCAGGAGAAAACCAATTACTGTGAGAGGGCATGAGATTAGAGTACCTAGAGTACCTGAGTACCAAGAGTTTACTTGCGGGAATTAAGAGAAAGGTTTTTGCTTTCTGGCTTTGAACCTGGCACCGCTATGGTCTTAGGACGGGTTATTCTCGGAGAAGGGTTTAATGGCTCATCCACCTAATAGCCAATAAGCTTTAGACAATCCGCTTGTCTAATTTGGTATGGGCCTCAAGTTGAACAGCCCCCAAGAAAATCCAAATCTATCCCCTTCAAATTCCTCCGTTTCCTTTGCCAAGTAACTCAAAGTCATTTAGAGAGCAGCATTAGTGAGATCTGACAATAAC
>OMLB01057061.1:23865-38596 GCA_900302555.1 Myripristis jacobus
ATGGCATCCAAGATGTCGGCGCTGAACCAGACGGGGTTGGACGGGAGGACAGACCCTTGCACCGGAGATGCTCGAGCCTTAAAAACCACAAAAAAAGGCACCATTTAAAAAAAAAATAAAAAAAAAAAAAAAAAAAAACACTATAAAAAATTTAAATACCTCAACATGTGTTCCATGTTTAAATAAAGCTATATCCCTTCCTTAATAGACTGAATAAAAAGCGAATAGAGAACTAATTGGGAACTATTTACCTGCAATATACAATATATGCCATTTCAAGCAGATCACTTTTCAAACTTTATTTTGATGCATTCTGCCTGAGCACCATGTTGGTCAATGTGCCAATGTGTTATGATGCACCTTCAACATATCCTGCAGGACTACTTGCTGATATGGAAAATTCATATACGTGTGAGCTTGCTTTCAAAACCTGGATTAGCAGAATAAATGAAAAGGACAGATACATTTAAGCTGAGGATATTTGTGTCTCTTGCTGGGTGAAGACAGGGGATAGCTGGAGCCGCCCAGCTTGACAACCCGCTGTTTCACTAAGTTATGCATCCTCATTTAGTTATTAAGTTTCATTTAGAGGCTCAGGTTTCAACCCATGTAGGATAACATTCTGGGAAAGACTTTGAGGTATTCAAGTATAAAAAATTAAACACCACCTCTCCAGATCTCCAGATATGATGTATCGCTGGACTTTACTGATGATGTATTGAACATTACCTAAGGTTTACTTAGGAATTCATTGGGAGTTTGAAGGGGGGGAGGGCCACTGGTTCTGCTTCTATAAATCACCAAAAATGCCCCTGGGGAGCATGTGAAAGGGATACTCAAACAGATGATTACATGAGTGTCTGCCCAATGTTACAAATAGCAGCTCACAACTGAATATCACTTGCAATATGGACTATAAGCGATGCCCAAGGTGTCTCCTCCTCTCCAAACACTTGGGGGAGTGTCTGAAAAATTGTGGAACTCATTATTAGGCATGCATTCTTCCTAAAATTTGCTTCAAAAGGGCAACTTGCTGAAGGTTATTCAAGGAGCTCGCCTGCAGTCTTAAAGTCTCATTAGGTCTAATCAGTATGCTATCATAGGCAGATACAGCAGTAGCTACTGAACTAAAACCTTGGCGGTAACATTGCAGCAGACAACAGAGGTCAGTGCACTATCATCAGAGGACCAACTTGCCTTCGGGGTACTTTGTGTAGTGGCATTTGAATTGAAAATCTTCTGAAATGACTAAAATGCAAGTTAAAGACACTTTATGTTTGTGTATAGTACATAAACACTGTGTATAATACACATTTTAACCAAGTCTCAGCACCTCCCTGCAGCCAGAGCCTTCTGCATTTGTCTGGAATGGTCACATCCTGTTTTTTTGTTTGTTTGTTTTTTCCCCATAGTGGAAAGGTTTACTCTGTTGCATTTTGTTTTCGGTTTGTTTAGGCTCATACTGTCATTGCAAGTGAACCAGGGCAAGTCACATGGACTCATAAGTGAAAATTCATTTAGTTTGAGCTATGCAAAACAGGCCCGCGGGATTTCCCATGTTGTCATGTTGCTTACAGATCAGTCACACATCCATGTTCTCGCCCATTTCTCCGCTCAGATTTCGTCGGAAAAAGAAAGGCAGCTCAAAAATACAGGCTGTCAAAAACACAATGTCACAGTGAAGAAAAGAATCAGTTTCTATTCAGTGCAGCTGAATGGTTCTGGATGTTGAAGGGCTTTTGTCATAAACTAAAACACAATTTCAGTCAAAACGAAAAACCATTATTTGCCCTGGAGCTGCTAAGATGGACCGTGAATGACATACAGAGCTATTGTGTGTTATCCGTCTGAGAAAAGACTGTCAATTACTGTTTAGGGGTATGTGTGTGTGTGTGTGTGTGTGTGTGTGTGTGTGTGTGTGTGTGTGTGTGTGTGTATGCATGGATAGTGTTCTGGGGGCGTTATCTGCCAAAGCCCCAGAATTACATTTTTTGGTTTTCTCTGCTTAATAAGAGAAACAAAAACAAAGAAACAAAGCCACTTCTTATAGACATTCAAATTAATACACTATGTGACCAGTTGGAAAAAAAAAAAAAAACAAAAAAAAACAATCCTTGTTTCAGGTTTTTACATTGGCCACTGATAGCATAGCATAGAATAGAATATGATAGGATAGGATAGGATAGGATAGGATAGGATAGAATAGAACAGGAAAGAAAAAAGAAAACTGTTTCTAAGTATATTTTGATCTATTTTAACAATCACTCACATTTTATTTATCGTTCCAAGAAAACAAGAACATTTATTTATCCGCTCTGAGAACACACCACACCTTGTTTCCAGTTTGGCTGAGACGTGTGGACTCGGTAAACAAGTCCAGTTCAGTCCAATTCCAACCCAAATCCCTTACCCGCTATTTTTCAGTAAAAACAAAGTCGGAGAAAGTGGTTATTCACCCCTTTGTTTATCCAGTGCTAAAACAAGCGGGTTGCATTTGTGGAAATATTTCTGCAGTAGGATAAGCACAGAATTTGGGTGGACGACGCTTATTTCCACCATTTTATACTGTAACTTTGAAAGTGTGTTTTCAGCTTTTATTCTTTGAAGCACAGTGCCTGTAGTTGCTCACAATTCCTCTTTGAAAACATTGGATACAAAGCAGGGAAACGGTACCTGTTCAGTATGCCACTGGTTGCGTACATGATTTAAGACACCATGTTGATATGTGTGATAACACTTCAGATCTAATATTAATATAATGGATATAGTAAACCTTCCCCCTTCTATCACACCCCCAAGAATATTTCAGATTTGTGGGAAACACTGGAATTAAATATAATGTAATACAGTAGACATGCACAGGTGACTGAATCGAACTGCATGTTGTGCTGATATGCAGCCTCGCTGTTTAAAGTCGAGAGCTCCAGTTATATGAGAAATGTAAATGTCATTTCTCACAGCAGTCGCTCACAAGATGTCAACAATGTGAGAATGACTGCTGATTTTTCTGCTGTGGCTTCACTCTAGGACTCATCTAAGTGACAGTGAGACACCTTTGCTTTGAGAATCAAATGGCATCCATCTTCAGTGGATTTTTTTTTTTTTATATATATATATATATATAGTTCACATCATGCCTGAGACATCAAATCTAAATTCAGCAGCCTTCATTATTTTTCATAACATGAGAAAACGGGCCTTCATAATTGAAGACAAAAATATATCCTGCTCTCTTCAACTTTTCATAATATGAAACACTTAAGCCTGCCACCCCACAGGTCTCTGGTAATTGAGCAGCTTCGTTTTGTATTCAGAAAACTATCTCTTACAAGCATTGGCTATTTCAGCCTCTAATTGCAAATGAATAAGCATTTCTGACTCCCTCACTCGATACGGACATAAAATAGGAAGGCGGCAAGGAGGTATCACGCCCGAGTAATATGATTTACTGGCCCCCACCTTCTCTCTCTCTCTCTCTCTCTCTCACTCTCTCTCTGTCCTCATCTTGACTTCAGTGACAGCTGCCACAGATGGCAGAGGGGGATCTGATATTTTAGTGTGGAGATGTGGCGTTGAACGCAGGCTACCACGGCTAACATGGCTCTGAAACTGCCTCAGCTGCAGCTAATGCGACACCTCTCTTCCCGGGTGAATGTGACTTTTGACAAATGAATGTTGTTACACCTTCAGCTGTCTCCAGCCGGCCTCGCACCCCACCGCCTCCATTTAAAGCACAGAGGGGTTTGTTTTTCATGGCTGCACGTAGACTATAAATGATGCGGCTGTGACTCCTGTTTTCAAGAGAGGCCAGGACCTGCGGACCCAGCTGCTACAGCAGAGAGAGAACGCCCATTAACTGAAAAATACGGCCAGTCTTGCAAGTTGTTTGGCCTGATGATAGTGTGTTGTATAACCCTGGGGAGCCAAGTGCAGCTGAGAGCGCTGACTTCAAAATACCAAAAGACTAACGATATAGCATTAGTGTCGCAACAAGGATACAACTGCAGAGCAAGTTGACAGTTTAAAGCTATTATAAGTCATATATCATTAGTTTCTCTTCTCTAGGTGAAGGCACAGTAAATGGTGAAATCACTTCCTGAGGTCTTTGTTATGAATGTCATGAAAACCTGCACACTATCATGTAACTCTGAGTTTTTGTCTTCACAAGAGTGATGCCACAATGATGACAAAATATCCAATATACCATGTACACTATTAAGGTGGCAGGACACTTTTACACTGACATTTAGTATGTATATATGGGACCATTTTGTTGTTTGATGGTTTATGATCTTTATTTCCCAGATATAACTGGCATGCTTGGGATGATTTGACACCATGTCAAAATGTTTTCAGCAAAGCTACAATGAACACTGGGTTTTTGGTGTCAGACCCCCAGATTCAAAGAGCAATGTCTTCTGGCTACACTGGCAATTTTGTGCCAAAATTCAACACTCACATGGGAAGAAGGCCATCTAGATGAGACAGACATGTGGATTTCTTCATTGTCAGTAACTTCAGTAGACCATAAAGTAAGGCAGCCGCAGTTTACTGTAGGTCTTTGTGGATCTGTCATTGGCAGCATGTGAAACACAACGCCTACTGTGTGTAATTTGACCAACGAAACACAGCACACCATGGCCTCGTTCTCTCTCCACTCTCACTTTTTTCTTGACCAGAAAATGTTAGATATCCACAAAGCTACTGCTTTCACTAATGGTCTGTTCACTCACACATATGTCGCACACAGTCCCTCTTTTCTGGGAGTCATCAAAAGTCATTCTGGGAAGTAAGGAAACTCACTAACTGTAAGCAAGTAGAAGTAAAAGAAGAACTAAGTAGAAGCAAGTACAAATAACCAAGACAAGATGAGAGAAAGTGGACACACCAGTAAAAGAAATTACAACGTCTGCTGGCAAAGTAACTGTAGAAACGCATAAAACATCACAAACTGATGATACCGAACAGTGTAAAACTATCCAGTGGCCAATTTTTCCTTTAAAAGTACCTTAATGAAGGGCACTGTCACAGTCTGGTAGTGCACTTCATCAAGCCGCCTCAGACCACAGAGTCAGCAAAACCCTTGACTTCTTAGCCTTGGGTAAGTAAACCAGAAAAAAAACAAGTGTCACATCTATTATGTTAATTTCTTGGAATTCTCAACTGACGGATTCAGATACTGTTTTATGTGGTGACAATTTTCACACTAAAATAGGTCTTATTTCCTTGCAGTAACTATTCTAAAACAGAACCGTGCACCTAAATCTCAGAAAAATCACCCTGAGCGATGGAGCCACTCCTTTGAGAGCAACTTGTTCCTGCTTACATATTCTGACTGAACTGTGTAAGGTCACAGGATGGCATCCTGAGTGCTGTTTAGGTTGGATTTCAGACTGAGGTATTTGGTCAGGGCACACTGGCAGGGAGTGGTAAGGAGGGTGTGGTGGTGTGTGGCTTGAGCTCAGCTGCAGGGGTTAGCTTTAGGGACAGAAGTGGTACCTGTTGTTTAATTATACTCTCTCCTTTATGCGGTCGCTTGCTGGACCTGTTACACACACGCTTGAGCTAGAGGAGGACAGCTGTTCTCCTCATTGTTCTGTGATATTTAAGTTTTGTTTGAGAGACTGAGTCAGGTGCTCTCCAGAGAGACCGGGCAGGGGAGTGGAGGAACCAGCAAAGAAAGAAACTATTTGGGTTTGGAAAGCATGTGTGTGGGAGCTGGATAAAGCTTACAAGCAACCAGACTTGTTTGAAACTGTGTTTGTGCTGAGAAGAACCCACGGTAACATCGTCTCCTGTAGAAGGATATCCTACCTTATCCCCTTACCCAGACTTTATGATTCAAAGAATTGAATCTGGAAAGTATGACATACTACAATACTCTTTATACTTAACAGTCTGACGACCAAACTGATGTGAAGGATAAAAAATAATTGCCTACCAGAATTGCAGTCATCCCCAGCAAAGCCCTCCTGGCAGACACAGAATCCCTCTTTGCAGATTCCCTTCTTGCTGCAGTTGTTGGCACAGTAGACCAGCGAGCAGTCCTCTCCCACGTACCCGGGCCGGCACTGGCATGTCCCATTAATGCACAGCCCCTGGTCTGAGCAGTCGTTCAGACATCTGCCGACCATACAGTCCTCACCAGTAAAGGACTCTTCGCACACACACTCCCCATCGATGCACAACCCGCGGCCCGAGCAGTCCGATGGGCAGCGTGGCTCCGAGCAGTTGTCACCTCCAAAGTCACGGTCACACACGCACTCTCCCTCCACGCAAACCCCCTGGCCGGAGCAGTCGTCCGGGCAGCGTGGTTCGGAGCAGTTCTTACCGGTCCAGCCATCCTCACAGATGCAGCCACAGAGGTCGAAGCTGAAGCTGCCATGGCCACTGCAGCCAGGGACAAAGTCTAAACGGCCTGGAAGGGAGGATGGTAACACTTTATTTGGACTTTTCAATGCCAGTACTCAACTTGTTATCACTGTATCAATTTCAATCTCATTCCCAGGCTGTCTCCTCTGCACTGAGTAAAAAACCTGGAGGGAGGCCCCAAACTATTGTGGAAAATGTGAGGAAGCTATGTAACAAGACCTACCCACCATCATCTCATTGGGCTCTTAAGTTGTTGAGTGGAAAAGCGACACTTGTTAATCGACCCATTGATTTGTGCATGTCTCTTCAATAGCTTGGTTGAGCGTTGCCACCAAGAGTCCCATATTTCACAGACCTACCTTCACATATTCTACAGAGGTGGATGGGAAGATAAAACAGAAAACCCCCAAATTCTCTCTATCCAGCAAAAACAAAAGTAACAAAAGAAACTTTATTTGGACTGTCAAGTGTTAGTGTGAATCTATTCATATAAAGTTGTGTAGTTACATTGGACAGGATGATATCAAGTATCATTGACTTAATTGTGAAAACCTACTGACACAAGGTGAATATCAACAGTGGATAGTCTGAATAAAAGCTCAACCAAGAGGATATGCACTCATCCTATAGTGTCTTCAAGTGTTGCTTAAATCAAAGATGAAAACATTCCTGTACTCTCTACGTAATGTGCACCTTCAGGATTCAGGAGCAACGAAAACCAGGCTGCCCTAAAGACCACTGGGCTGTCACTGGACTGATAGAGATATTCTGACCACATTTTTGAACGATAACCATTACATACTGTCACAATTTTGAAGATGGCACTCAGTGTTTTACTGGTGGTTGCATCATTCCCCACTCTGAGTGCTACGTAGACTGATCTGTCCCAGCAAACGTCAGGACTTATTATTGTTACAACATATTTCAGCCCACATGTCTCAAAACTGTCCACTCACCAACAGCTTATCTTTTTAGTTTTTTGAACTGTCCCTTTAGGAAGGCAAATTCAATCTATACCGTTGCTCTGTCTCATCAATTACCATAGCTTCTACAAGATCCCCAGAGTGGCATCCAGAAGTTGAAAAAAGGTGGAAAAAATTACAAAATCAATAAAAAAAAAGTAGAGTTCAAACTAGTTTATTCCTGTTTGAAACAAGCACATTTCGTGAATTTCCATTCGGCTCCCCCGGCTGCACACCTAAGCCTCATTTTGATTCAGCTCATGACTGCTGGAGATAATCATACTCTCCCCGCTGAGATGGAATGTTTCTGGAAAATATTTGAATGGGGTGATGGTGTCACCGGAGGAGATCCTTTAACCATAACCAACCACACATAAACCCTATAACTCTATCCAGGCCATATACCCTTCATATTATAATGGCTACACCTACTGAATACTGGATTAAATTCTCACCCATAACAAAGGTCTCCCCACATCATTCAGACCCAAACTACGCATGGAGCAGGGAACATTCTCCCTCCAGCATCAATATTCTGCTACTGTCTGTGTTCTCTGTGCTACCCCAAATAATTCATCCATGGTATAAACATATTCACTTTCTGAATATTCTTTCCACCTGATTTTTTTTTTAGCCACATAAATGAAAATGTCTGCCTTGAATGGTCTTTATGGACTGCTTTTCCCTTGCTATTAGCATTTCTAAATAGCTTCCAAGAACCCCCTCTGTTCGATAGGAGAAGTTCCCTTGCGCTTTCACAAATTCAGCACAAAACTTAAAAACTACTCCCAGTGCATCAAAGAAATATATGAAAAATTGCATCAGCTTTGACCGCATACTTTGCGGTCCACAGTACTCACCCATGGCTGAGCTCTCTCCACAGCATCCAGAGCCACACTGAGCTCTGAGCAGAGACACCTCTCTCTCCAGCATCTCCACCCTGGTGACGAGCTGCTGGATTGTGGTTACTGTCGGGCAGCCGCAAGCCGCTTTTGGGATGTTAATGCGGTGTGTGAATGTTACCTAAACACGACAGATGCTTTATTTGGTTACTGAGCATTTTTTTGTATTTAAATGTTTCTCAAATACCTAAAATTACACTAACTCAGTTGTATTTTGTGTCTGTGACTTAGAAGACACCATGATTCTCTTTTCCATTTGGGAATTAGACAACACTGGTATTCTTTATGATACTTCAATCTGCTCAAAAAGATGCCTCACCTTACATATCACTATGCAAATGGCTAAGAGAGATGAAAGCATTCTTAACATCGACATGATATCTCTGAAAGGTATAGTTTTGGTTGGGTCTACGTATTATGATTTATTGCATTGTCCATTGTCATTTTCTATCCTGTAAAAAGAAAGACGCCATCCTGGGAATCCTGGGATGGCGTGCTTTTGATGCCGTGTTTGTGCTGTCTTTGTGTTTTATTGTGAATTTTTAAGTATTGTGTTGTATTTTAATTTGTTGTGATTGTTTTATGGCCAAGTCTATCTTGTAAAAGAGACTTTTTAATGTAAGTGGGACTTCCTGCTAAAATAAACATAAGTAAATAAAATAATAAAATTGGTCATATTTCAAGTAACACTAAATGCATAAACCTATGAGTTCCCAATCTGACCACTTTAGTGTATTGTTTGGTAGTATTAATAATTATCAAGGCAAAAGAACACCATGACAGTGTAAATCAGCATGAGAATGAACAAAATATTAACTTTCCATGCAGCTTGAACTTTGCTGTAGATGTGAGGAATGCGAAATGGCAAGTTCACTGCCTGTGATCTGAGCTTCATGGGAGTAAGCTTCATTGGTGTGATAAATGACAATTCTTTATTGTATAAACAAATGAAATTCATTAAAGCAAGTAATTTGGCATTTGCAGAGTCATTCTATTAAGCCGAGACGGATTTCATATTCTGTCAGCATTCAGACGCTGCTGCCTGAGCCTTGTGTAAGATCCAAGGAATGTTAGATATAGAAATAAAGTCAATGATCACTCAGAAAGAACAGAACATTTATTTATTTGTACTTGCCAACCTAAGGTACGTGTGGACAAACAGCGGAAACAAAGATAATCTCCTCCTTCCATAATCTCTCTTTCTCTCTATACTCACATGCAAACAGATTTCCAAACACACACACACACACATTTTTTCTCACACATGACATATACTCTCTCGCTCTTGCTCACACACGGCAACTTGTGATCGCGCTATGGAATGCACACCACAGACTATTTCCTCTCACATCCAACACATCCAGCTCCTTCTGCTACTACATAGACAAAAGCAGACAACCGGACACTTTCTCACAGCTAAGACTACTAATTCAACTGTGAAGTGATTAGTAGGGAAAAAAATCATGTCACTTTGAGTTTTATTACAGTAAGCTCTCAGTGTGTTCCACCAACGCACACACACAGCTGTTGCACATGTTTTAAGAGGGCCTACGTATTTTCTAAATATAGGCCTATTTCAGTATGATCTAAATGTTTGGAAAGAAACACCCTTTTCGTGTCATTTTATTTCTGGGGAACCAGGAAACAGCTGGGAATCCTGTTTCCCAGAATGAAACCTTAATCGGCTGTCAATTATGTCATGAAACGAAAACACAAAAGCAGACCTGTGGATTTGAGAGATTTTGTAGGACATCAGTGACATATAAATCGCAGCACAAGACATGAATAGTAACTGCTCGCCACCATATAAGGCAGCTGGCCTGAGAAAAGCTACTAAGTTTACCACACCTGGCTGTCAGCGTCCATGGTCTGCTCAGTGTATTCTGTTGGCCCGGCCGGTCCTGTTGGGCCCTCCATGGCCGGTCGGGAGCCCAGCTCAGCACGAGAATCTGGGAGGAGGAAAATGAGCATGCCTTTAAACTACAACTACCGTTACAATTACAGTGTGTGTGTGTTTGTGCGTGTCTGTGTGTACATGTGTGAGCGAGCTGCGCCCTCGTGCTTGCAAGACAGAAGATAAAGTGGCAACAGTGAGATCCGGCCCACACAGACGATCGATCAGAAGATGTCACCATCACCTGGGGCTGCCGGTGCAGAGGCGTCCAGGTCAACAGAGCACAGAGACTCCAAAGGTACATTGATGTTGTAGACGTGGTTAAAGACCATGGGCTGCTCCCTCAGGGTCTGGTTGGCGGGGTTAGCGGAGGTGGACCCGTCCTCCCTCAGGGCCTGCCTCTTCACTCGGGTGGTACGCACGAGCTGGCTGTCTCCTGATGGAGCAGCGCTAGTGGCACTCTGGAGACAGAGCCAATATAAAATAATTACACACTAAATGGTGCAGACATAGCTCAGGGCTTCTTGTTATACACAGTGTGTTGTACGACCAAAGTAAATAAATAAATAAATACCACTATATATCAATTTTAAATTTAGATGGCTCATCTCTGCAGTAATTTTTAAAGTATGTGACTGTCCCTGGGCCAAAACAGAAACTTGCAAGACCCTGCTGTAATATTTCCCTTGGGCCCCTATTATCATAAATATTTATTTGTTTATTTATTTAGTTATGATTTAGTTGACAGAGACCAATACAATGTACATAGACAAACTGAATACAGTTATCCAATGCAATTATCATTGTGTTTATAGCAGATGCTAATTTGCAGCACACGTCCCTATAAGGACTTTTATGTAAGTAACCAGATCTCTCAGTATCTCCGGCAGTGGCACATGCTAGTTTGTTATTTTTTTGATTGTGTTTTTGACAGTCCAGTTCAGATGATAATTATGAGGTAAGATAATTCAAATGTGAAGCATGTATCAGTTAAAAGGAAAGAAGTAACTGAAAAAGGTGTGTTTTCTGTGGAGAATGTATGATAAAGCAGCTGATGAGAAATCTTGAGAGCAGAGCCGCATTCGAGAAAATGTAAAATGATAGTTTGAGTCATCACTACTCCCGAGTTTTCCAAATTGGGAAGGACAGAATTTGAATGGAGTTGTGCCCAGAGAGAGTGAAGCGGTTAGATCTGATGCCAAAAATAGTAGATTGAAACTAAATAATGAATGAAAAAAAAAATGATAATGAATAAGCCCTGGGCCACTCTTCAGTGAAGGAGTGGGTGGACATTTTGGTTGTTACCTGTAGCGCGAGAAACAGAGCCAAAGCCAGAATCCAGGCTGCTGCGGGCATGGTGGTTTGGTGATGCTGCTGTGCCGGTGGCATGCTGGGAACAAACCTCACTGTTCCTGTCCAGTCACGCCGGTGGAAGACTGAGAAGACGGCCTGAGAGAGCAAGGGGAAAAAGCGAGAGAGAGAGCGTGTGATGGAAAATTAAAATTAAAGTACAAACTCTGTCTGCGGACATACAGTATGCTGTAAAATCTTTCTGCCCCCTTGAGATTGTTGAACGGGAACGGGAACCCTGGGCTGGCGGTCTGATGTTTAATCAAACTGACTGACCAGCATGAATCAAGAAGATGTTTTTAACACACACTGACCTGCATGTGCTGAATACAAGGCTGTTTGTATGATTGTGACATCTGTGACATTTATATAATAACCGCCTCATGAAACTATTCATTTAGAGACTGACAGCGAGCATGGCAGAGTGTGTGTCCTCTGCCTCTCCCGTTTTGCAAAGTAAATTCCAGCTGAAGAATATTCAGTGTGCCTCTATTTCACTAGATGTGTCTCACACCCACTGAAGAAAAGAGAGAGAGAGAGAGAGGCCAGGATGTAAAGAGAAAGTCTTCTCATGAGGGAAGTGAGAAGACAGTGCGTGTTTGTGTGAGTATGCATACACGCGCATGTGTGTGTGCGTGTGTGTGTGTGTGCATATGATATCTTCATCCCTGCCTGGGTCCTGTCTGTATGTGGTGATGTAAATGTGTTTTCATGCCTTTTGTGTTTACATGAATGTACATGTGTGGCTGTTACTGTGCAACTGTGGGCCAGCACAAACACCCATGTGGATGTGGATGTGCATGACTCAGTGTATGTGTGTGTGTGTGTGTGTGTGTGTGTGTGTGTGCATTAAGGGTGGGTATTTCTGGTGTGGGAGTCTCACTAGCATCAGCTTATCCTCTGTAAATGGTAAATAAATGCCTTTGATCTGACGTAAAACAATAATTGGTTTTAGGAAGAAATAACTCTTCCAGGGATTAAGGGACTGGCAAAGAAGCTCTGAATATATTTCTCCGTGCAACACCAAACATTTGATCTTTCCACAGGGGAGGGATACAGAAATATTACCCAGCGAGAGGGCTGATAGATGCATTTCAATAGAGACGTGGTTTGAGTGATGCCGCTGTAATCTTCTCCCCAACGAACGGGGTAAGCGGGAACAGGGGCGAACCGAAATAAACGCCACATAGAGGGAAAACTGATGTGGATCCTTCAAGCGGACCGGCACAGACATGCACTGACAAACTGAAACAAAAGCACACTAGAAGACAGCACAAAGGCAGACACAAACACAGGCACTCGTGATGATCCTTCCTTAGCGTACACTAACACACATAGACACGCGCCGAGCGGCGTCTGGTGGGCTTCAGTCGATGGCTCCATGGTTTTGTCAGAATTGAGTTTCACTGAATTTTTCCAACTTTTGGGTCCCAGGCTGAAAAGCTATAAAAAAATCTTTGAGTGTCATGCTGGTGGTATGCACGTCTTTTAAAGCATGGCAGAGTTTGGTTGCCACATGAAAAAGAGATTTCCACAGCTGGTTGAGAGAGATGCTTCGACCATACCAGGCAGCGTTGAAGGTAATGAGTATCATTGCAAATCATGTAATACTATCACTTATTTGAGTAATGGAGTAGCATACCAAGTTACTGTTTTAAATGGAATATTATTATTACAACTAACAGACAAGGGCTGGCACACCAGTGTTTCTGTTAATGAAACACAACCAAAACCTCGGTAGTGACTGAGAGGATTAGAACATGGTACAGTTATTAATTCTTAAACTACAATGTATTGTTCTCTATGAATTATTTTTGAGCACTGCATCCTCTTGATTATGTTGTTGAAGCACTGACAGCAGGTGCCTCGGGATTATCAATATTTAATTGTTATTATCATTTTATTATGCAGGCATCAAAATAATTTAGCCCACACATTGAGGCTATGTTTCCTTTTCCAATATTTCCCATTGTAAGCTTGTAGGCATTAGCTTACCCATATTTTTCTTTCTTTTTTCTTTCTATTTTTTTTTTAAATATATATTTGCTGTTATTTGTAAATTATTAAATTGACTTGACAGAGTCAGGATATTGCTTTGTTTCTTAAAGATAAAGCGTTTCTAGGCATTATTTTATGTATGAATATATGATTTTTCAATACCCTACCACTTGTTGGGTGGATGGGTCAGGAGGGAGAGCGCAGAAGGTTCCTGGTTTGGTCCCCAACTCTTCCAAAGAGCACTTCAAAGTGTCACTGAGCGCTTAACCCTATAAAGCCTGAACTATGAAAGAATTGGCAGAAAATACCAATTTTTTTAAACTGAACCCTTTATTTAGTCCTATAACAAAATCTAAAAAAAAAAAAATTAAAAATTAAAAAAATAAAAAAGATGTTATTACACGATCTTTCTGATGTATGATATATGATATGTACTTGAAGTGGAAGTGTCCAAAGGTATACAACAGTATTTTGGTCAAGTATTGATTAAACTGAAAACGGAAAACGGAACTGATAACGTGTACCATATATGATACAAATGGCTTTATAGGGTTAACTACTCCTGATGGGAAGCCTGGCACCTTGCACAGCAGTCTTTGACATCAATCAGTGTGTGGGTGAGTAGTCAGTTAGGGTTAGGGTGGGACTAGAAAAGCCCGATAGAGATGCTGCCCATTTACATCTGTTGGACTTGTCAACATATCTCACCATAAGTGAAAGTAATATTACAGTGACATATCATGTTGCTACATACAGAAAGAAATAATGCAACATAATCACATTACATTCAGTGAGGATCAATACGTGATACACACTGCCCGTCTCTTGAAAAACAGGCTTACTGAGGCTGCATATGCGGAAATGATGAGACACAAATTTGTTTGACTTTTTTGTGGGTTTAATGCTTTCATATAAAGTCAAACATTTATACAGGCCACATATCTGTAAACAGCAATGCACCTTATTTTCCACTAATATCAATCAGGTAGAGTTAGAATCAACAACAGCAATACTCAGCAACAACAATAAGAATAAGAATAAGAATAATAACTAAACTGAAATGAATAAACCCACTCTGGAAACTAACTGAAACTAAATGGAATTGAAAGAAAAAATGGAACAAAAATAAAAGCTAATGAAAAATACAAATTTATAATGACTCTGGTTAGAATGCAAGCATAATCAGAATCAACACAGCCTACTGTTCTCCAAGAACTGCCGGGACTGCTGAGAATTTCTGTCCAAGAGCGAGG
>OMLB01057065.1:6786-20319 GCA_900302555.1 Myripristis jacobus
AAAAAAAATATATAAGAAGACAGTTAAAGTCAGGAGATTAATGCATGAAGGAGGACATTGTTATATAGAATTAAAACAAACCAAAAAAACAAGCCAAGTCCATATAAACAAACAAATAAATAGATAGATAATACAAAAATAAATAAAACGGTACCAACATATTGTCCTAGTTCTTTGCCCCTGATGAAAGCCAGCAGGCTGAAACATGTTGGTGAGAGTTTTTATTCTACTAGCCATCAAATAAAGGCTTTTAATTTCTTGTCAAAGAAGAGACACTTTGGTTCATGTTTGTCCAGTTGCTATGATTATCGCTCGTGTTGCCACCTTCAGTGCAGCACCTGAACATCAGTAAAAATTCACTGAGTAGCTGATATCCAGAGTTTTTTTCTTAGTTTTATTTATACAGGGGGATTTGGCGGTGCCTGCGTGCTCTATTTTAGCAACAGCCTGCTTCACACCCAGTCACACATATTCACACCTGGGAGCTGCCCGGCCCAGCTACAGCCTCGGTCTGCTGCTGGCCACTTTTTGAGTTTGGCGCTTCAAATGTAGCTGCTGAGGGAGCAGCAGGGAGCATTTATGAATTTGTTTTCTTCACCCAGAGCCTCTTCTGCATCGCTGTGATTTACCGGGTGGTACACGCTTCCTTCAGTGACGCGGATGCTCCTTAAAAGTCCATATCTGAAAAAGCTGTTTGACCTTGTGTGTGTTTCCATAGCAGCAGCAAGCAGGCATGACAAAGTGTTGAGCAGATGTATAATCTAAAACAGTGTTTCTTAAACATACACCATGTGATTTGGTCTGACCACCAGATGGTATCGAGCAAAGCAACAACGTTCTGTGTAAACTCCTTGCAAAGCCGCTCCTCTCGCCTTCTCCTTGCTGTTTTTCACCAGTTGTCTCATTTCTCCTCACTGACTTTGCATCAGCCCTTAATACCAGAGATCTTCGACACCGGGAGGAGATACAGTAGGAGACACATGGATTTCAGCATTGGCAAAAGCAAAATTGCTGGCTGTTCAAGGTGGATTGTTTTAAGCCAATCGTATCAGTCTTTGGTGTCATGAACCTGTCTCTGTTTTGAAAAATAGTGCACTTTTTTTTTTCTTAACAGACTTATCATGGCTCTCTGAACATATCATGTCAGGAGGAGCATGGTAGGCAAGAGCGGCAACAAGTTCAGCTTTTTATATCACCATTGACTACCATTCAAATGAAAGAGCCTGTGGTCTGCCCACTTGCCCCCATTGTGCATTGCATTTTCAGCCAGTGAATATGAGGGTTATCTGAGGTACCTGCACAGAGCAGTATTTAATATGATAGATGATGGCTGGATGTTGGTTTGTTTACTTATAATTTTATTGTTTAGGCCAGCATCTCTCCCCTCTCCTTCTCAAAAGTAAGCTCTGTGCCTGCAGGCTAACAGCTACGCTAAAGTCTTGCAGGCTCCCGGTCTCGTTATGCCGTACATTTCAGACTCAGAGCATGACTTTATCCACTTGGGGCCACCGCTTGCCTCAGGTGTTGCGTTCATTTGCTTTGTGGATTCCTCCATAGTGATTTTCAGGAATGGGAGTGGGGAGCACTTCTTTTAATCAGTCCATAAAAGAAGAGTTCCCACCAGTGTTAATTCTGGCAGCTGATTTTGATTTAGTCTTAGTCTTAGTCTTATGATTAAAATGCACATTAGTTTTAATCACATTTTAGTCATCTGAATTATTGTTATTTTTAGTCTACTTTTAGATGACGAAATGTACAGAGGTTTTAGTCTCATTTCAATCAAATGCATTTTTATGATTTTTCAAATGAAATCAACTTTTCATCAAGCACACGCAGATGATTTTAGATGCACTTCAGTCTGAACTACATGCATTTAATGATATAGTGTGAAGAGCAGGGGAACAGGACCCTGCACTGAATGTTGCTTTACTCCAACTCAAGAAACTAAACATTTTTTTTTTTTAGCCGTTGTTTATTTAGCTACTTCTCATGTAACATTAGAAAATGCAAATACAGTGATTTTAATCACTGTAACAGCTAGGCCCATCAAACAGCAGCACAGGATGTCTCTTCTGTTGCCATGATGCATTGTGGTGTATTTTCTGCAACATTATATGTAAAGTGTGTCTATAGATTTATTCGTTTTTTTCTGACCAAGCCGGTGAGCTTGACTGGAGTGTGGTTTTTATCATAGTGAACTCTGTAGCTGTGTGGCTGTGACTGGGGATTAGGTTTGGCAGCACCACCCTCATTCAGCCAATTCAACCAATGACAGGGTAGCACACTGAACTTTAACCAATGACAGGGCGGCACACTGAACTTTAACCAACGACAGGGCGGCACACTGCAAGGTTATATTTTGAGAAACGCACAGGAGGGGGGATTTTTGAATGTCTGACAGTCTACAAATAACATTTTCATCCCGTCTCATCAACAAAAACCAAAAATACATGTCAACATAGTTGTTATCATCTACGATCTGTTTTTAGCTCGACTCGTCTCGTCTTCATCATGGGAAAAAAAGGTAATTGGCAAACATTTTTCCTCAAAATTAATACTAGTTGCCATGAGAAACAGGTCACAGGTACCTTCTTTTTTTGGTCCGTTCAGGTTACTAAGACTAGCTGACTAAGACAAGATGCAGTTTGAAGGCTTTCTGTGGGTAATGCTGTAAAAGTCACCTGACATTCATCACTCAACATTTAAAAAACAGAGATGATTAAATCCTATGAAATATTACAAACATAAATGGCTCAGGACAGCTGTTTGCACCAATGTTATTCCACCATGAGGCTATTTTTCAGAACATAAATGATTTAGTCAGAGTGTTAAATGGTGAGTTACACATTTTGGAAAGAATCATTTCATTCATTCAGTTTGTGTCTGTGTGAAAGTGCCCTATCTCAACAAGTATAGTTGATTTATTAACTTCCTTTCCTGCACTGACAGTTTCTTCTGTGGTAAGAGAAAACATACTCGGTACAAATCATGTCAAAAGTCATTATTGTTTCACGATTCATTCTTACATTGTTTTTATATTTCATAATTTCCCCTTAAGAAACAATGTGGACTGCCCGAGCGCTGAATGTAAGTAAAATGTGATCACATTTTAGTGGTAGCCTGTGTGTAAAAAAAAAAAAAAATCCTGGATCATAAATTGACTGAAAAAAATTATAGTCTCAACAGGAGATCTGGCAAAAACAATTTGAGAACCACCGAGGCAATTTAACATTTCTTGCTTCCGACCACCCTGTGACTCCTTACTGTTGTCAGAACAAGCGAAAACTGACAGAATCAAACTAAACACAGGAGCTGGGATTGATCTGCATCCTGTATGAAAGTAACGGCAGGCAACCCGTCTGTCGAGCTGTATATAGATTGAATGTTTTCCGGCAGGAGATGATGGAATATGACGGTCAGTTTGAAATGAGATGTGTCCCTCGCTGCCAGACCTGCCGTGAACCATCAGCCCTGACGCTCCGCTCTCTGCTGTGTTCGAGAAAAGATTTTGGCTGCAGACAGCTTCCCACTGCTGCTGCCAAGTGGCTGATTATGGACATTTCTGTGTTTCACATTGAGGTTATGGTGACTGACAAGGCAGCATATATTTTTTTTGTGTTGCATGCGTGTTTATGAATTCATTAATTCATTTATGTATTTATTTATTGTTGTGGATGTGCCCTAGTAACGGGACAGTAGTCACGCAGTCTTCAGAGTTTGGTTCAGCGTGGGTGACAGAGACAGACAAAACTCCGTCTGGGCTGCCTTTCATTCAACTTTATTTTATTTTAATTTACTTTTATTAAAAGGAAACAGTGTGTACTCGGGAATAGATATCTACTGTGTTGGTTGGATCCCTTAATGAAAGGAAAACGGCGAGTTAATTTCAGCTTGTGGAGCTAAGTGGTAAAGACACAGTAGCTACACACACACACACACACACACACACATCTGAATTCCCTTACTTTGAGTTTATCCAAATTGGCTGGAAATCCACCAGTAGTGAAACTTATTATCTGTATTTCAGTGTCAACATGGCACATTCAGAATTAGAGTGTGAAAATAAACAAAAAGAAAGCAAACATCCCAAAATACTCACTATGCCTCTATGGATGATATTCATAAACCTCTGCTGACCATCACTGAGATGACAACGTTTTGTTTCCAGGACAAAGAGGAGTCGATAAAAATGCAAATAAGAGACATATCAAATAGTTTGGCTAGATACAAAGCAAACTCTGCACACACACACACATACACACACACTCACACACAGAAAGAGAGAGAGACACAAGGTCTGAAACAGAAGCAGCATCCCACTATCAGGTAGCCCATCTCTGAGCAGCTTGAGTTCAGGAAGTGAGCCGGTGCAGCTTCAATGGAGACGAGATCAGGTCCAGAAGTCGGTCTGATGAAATCATTTTCATTCCTTTCTCTACCAAAACAAACTCTGCTCCAAGAGAGGGAGGAAGGCTTTTTATTTTAATCTTTTTTTCTTATTATTTTCTTGAAGCAAGTAAATGCAAGGAGTCTGTGCACACACAGTAACATCCTTTACATTAAAATGGAAAAAAAATGAAAGTAAACCAGATTTGCATTTGAAACTTAAAGGACTGAAAGGGAAGAGACAACCAAGTCAGAGAGTCTTGCTGCTCACCAGCGTTATACACTCAAAACAAGGGAATTCTGTACGGCTTCATTTCATTTTTCACTTTTATATTGGCTTTTTTTCAAATGCATGTACATGCACAAACATTTTGGCCAAGAGCCTTCATCAGTATGCATGGCCACACCAAGTGAACCTGTGCATTCCCTCCTTTTGAGTGAGTCATCTACTTGATTGATTGATTGATTACACTTTATTAATCCCTGATGGGAAATTAATTTGTCACAGCAGCATTCAACAGAAGAAAAACACAAAAAACATAAATAAACAGGTTAAGAACACACCTGCTACACCAATAAAAATTCAATTCAGCGCACAGTTCTGGAGGCAACATGTGTGTTATAAAGTCTGATAGCCTCAGGCAGGAAAGGACTTGCTGAAGCGCTCCTTTGTGCATCTGGGCTGCAGCAGTCTGTTGCTGTGGCGACTTCTCAGGCCGTCTAAGATGCTGTAGAGGGGGTGAGAGACATTGTTCAAAATTGCCTTGATCTTTCTAAGCATTCTGTCCCTAATCACCTCCTCCAATGAAGCCAGCCTTGTGCCCACAACTGACTCAGCTTTTTTTTTTTTATAAGTTTGTTCAGCCTGCTTGCATCCTTTACCCTGATTCCTGCTCCCCAGCACACCACAGCAAAAAAGATGGTACTGGCCACTACCATCTGGTTAAACATGTGGAGCATCCTGTTGCAGATGTTGAAGGACCTAAGCCTTCTGAGAAAGTAAAGTCGGCTCAGGCCTTTTTTGTAGAGTACCCCGGTGTTTGTGGACCACTAAGTTAACACCGAGGTACTTGTATGCAGTAACCAGTTCCACATCTGTTCCCGCGATGGAGATCGGCAGAGGCGGCAGCTTCTTACGGCTGAAATCAGCCACCATCTCCTTTGTCTTGTCCACATTCAGCTGTAGATAGTTCTCCCCATACCATTTCACAAAGCTGTCCACCAGTCTTCTGTACTCCTCCTGCCGTCCCTTCTCCACACACCCCACTATAGCCGTGTCTTCTGCATACTTTTGCAGGTGACACGACTCAGAGCAGTACTTAAAATCAGCAGTGTAGGTGATGAAGAGGAAGGAAGAGCTCTGCAGCCTCACAAACTGTGGTCTGCCTGTAAGATAGCTGGTGATCCAGGTGATGAGGGGAGCATCCACATCCATGTTCTCCAACTTTTCCCTCAACAGCTTCCTCAAACAGGCTGGATAGTGTTAAAGGCGGACGAAAAGTCAAAGAACATGATGCGTACAGTGGTGTTGGGTTTGTCCAGGGAGGAGTAGGCCCTCTTCAGCAGATATAAAATTGCATCGTCCACCACCACACAGGGCAGGTATGCAAACTGCAGCGGGTCCTGGGCTGCAAATACCATTGTCCTCAGGTGTGCCAGAACCAACCTCTCCATGACCTTCATTGTATATGAAGTCGGTGCTATGGGCCTGTAGTCATTCAGAGCCACAGGATGTCCTTTCTCAGGCATGATGTTTTCCACAGCTCTGGGACTCTCTGGTGGTACAGGCTCATATTGAAGAGGTTACCTGTTGCAAAATGTTATTTTTCTTCAGTAAGGCAAAGTATTTGCCAGCGGGATGAGATAATCCCTTTTGCTTCCAAAGCTAATCAACTTGTTTCTAGAATTTTCTTGAATCAAGCGCTCGTGATGACGAGGGGGGAATCCTGATCAGTGACATGCCGCATGCTACTGATCAGGATTCCCCCTGTGGTTCCCCGGTGTAACACATGTAAATGCATTATCTGATTTCTTGACTTAACTTGGTTACTCCCAATAATGTGTTTTCTGGTGTCCATGTAAACATCGCTGTTTGAACATGGCATGTTGCAGTTCTGGGTTTGGCCTCTCAGCTTACCCTTTCCTGTTACTGTGGGAGTGAGACCTTTTTTTTATCTCTTGTGGTCTGAGCAAGCGGCACCCCAGGTCTGCTTTGCCTGCTAAAAAAGAGAAGGCCCTTGATGTTGATGTTTGATTCTGTTTGGTCTCAGGAAGAGTCAACACTCTTCAATTTAGCATGACTCGAGGTTTTGAGATGAAAGTCTTCTGCTCTCAGTTCTAACCAAAACAGCTGTTTGTGTGTGCCCCTCTCAGTTCCACTCAATTTGATGTGCTTTACTGGCACGAAAGTTGAGAACAATGGTGCCAAGGTATCCAACATTTAAAGATAATCATTTGTAAATTAATCCTTTCTCTCTCTCGGTGTGTGTCTCTCTCTGTCTCTCACCCCTGGATAACTGGATAAGAGCAGTAGCTATGGCGGTGGAAGAAAGAGACAAAATTCTGGGTTTCTCTTGCAGTAATGGCTGATAGTTGTCAAAACAACAACCTCAAATCCTCCTTTTGTAAACCCTCAGTAAAATGTCTATAGAGGAATCTTTTCCTCACACAAACAAAATGTCATGTTCTTTTCATGTTCCTTAACTTTGAAAACACAAGTGAGCATCGGATCGTCAACAGCTGCCACCAGACATGTTTCATGATTTACAAAATTATGTTTCAGTTTGGATTGCATCCCAGTTCGGACTCCTCCAGCTCCACATGGAGTTCAGCTGTCCAGCGCAGTCGTTAACACTGAAGCCTCGCCGGCTTTTTGATTTGCACAGCCAATTAGCCAATCACAGTTTCTGTGGGACTGGACCCATCAAACAAAGATAACAGCAAAGATAAAGGCATGCACATCCCAAAACTATGTTGGATGGGTGCTGGATCAGGGAAATAACAGAAATGTAGAACAAATTGATCCACACACCAAAGCTCCCATAGAGGAATTCAATTGTTTGCTGCTGTGTAATGTTTCGAGCTGCAAGGCTCTTCCTCGAAAACATGCTGTTATCCCCTCCCTAAAGCTCCCTCAGGGAACATAATGGAAGTTCAGGATCCTTTAATTCCCCTTTTTAGGTAGAAGCTGAGCTCAGAGCTGCACAGTTGTTGGTTTCTCTTTGTGGCTGTAAACAAATGGTACATGAGATTGGCTTCTCCGTGATGCAACAGGCTTACTGGCTGCAAGGATTGTTGGCCTGAAAACAACACGTCACGCTGACCTGAGATCAGGTCATACGCAACCTTTCAAAATCAGGCCAAGCATGAGAAAATGTGACCTTACAGTCACAAGCTCACCTCGTTCAAACTTCCCTCCGACTAGCCCACTGCCCTACTCCTCGGTGTTCCTGTGGGAAAAACACGCCTTATCTCCCTTCCCCATCAGCGCTCCCTCCTCACCACAGCAGCTCCGAGTGCAGAGAGATAAGAGTGAAATTTGATTATTTAATGTTCCAGAAAGATATTAGCACAAAATTAAAGGAACACAAACCTTTTTCTTGTAAGTTTCATTCTCTCTAAGGTCACATTACAGATCAGGCGCTGCTTTCTCACTCAAGTGGTCTGATGTGTTTTTGCGGGACAGTAATCAGATGTGAGACTTTTGTGCGCCAACAGAGGACTTGGCTTTGTGTGTGATTACTGTCTTGTTAATGTGAAAATGGCGTGGTTGTATTAAGCGGAAATATGTGCAGCGATCTGGTTTCACGAGTTTCCACAGCTAGACCGTGGAAACGGGATCAAAGGCTAAAGAAACGAGGCATAAAAGATCTGTTTTTTTTAACTTCATGCGACATAAATCTGAGCTTCTCATGGTGGTCGGTGGTTTAGACAGCACTTCAAAAGGATCATCTGCCAACACTATTGATCACAGGAATATTCACATATCTGCTGTGAATGGTTCTTTTATTGAGAGAGTGTCGGAATAGAAATTTCTTCACATCTGGGTTGATGAGAAGTTCACATTTATGTGTCATGGTGATAACCTTTTCTGCAAGTTCAGGCCACATATTGGCCTCTTGTACAGGAACAGATACAACTTTCCTCTGGTTAGTAGGGAAAGGATTGCCTTCCTGTCAGTATTAGATTATGGAGATGCAATTTATCATGTGGCTTCCTTGACTCTTAAGCCCTTAGATGCTGTATATGATCTGCTGTCCAATCGAAAACAACTGTACACATCAATGCATTTTGTATAGCAAGACTGGTAGAAAGATGCAGTATGCATTGGTCACTGTTCATCTACAAAGCTCTTCTTGGAAGCTTCATATCAACTTTACTGAAGTGGAACCAAGGGCCTTACCAAAGTAGATCATCTCATACTTCAGGTATTTTAACTTTGTACCTGTTTTTAATTGAGTTTATATCTATAATACTCAGAGTTTTAGTATGCCCTCTTCATTTAGATTATTTTTTTTATTTTTTTATTTTTTTTGCTTAAAATGTACCTTCATGTCATTGTGAATGAGGGCAACCTCAATGGTTTCCGGTATAAATCAAGGCTGAATGAATGTAAATAAATAAATAAATAAATAACAGCCTTCATAGCCATATACCCCAGCAGATGCAGCCGTGCAGGAAATTTTGTTTATTTATTTCTTTGTTTATTAGGATCCTCATTAGCTGTGTGCAGTGCTGTAGCTGGTATTCCCAGGGTCATATGAGACTAAACTGTTTGGAAAAGCTGAATCTACAGTATGTTCTCTCTCTCTCTCTCTCTCTCTCTCTCTCTCTCTCTCTCTCTCTCTCTCTCTCTCTCTCTCTCTCTCTCTCTGTGTGTGTGTTTTGATCAGCAGTCAGTTTGTCTGACTGGCCAAAATAAAAGACATATAACCTCAAAGCTGGCTACCTATAAATGCCAGATGTAGTCATCTAAGTTGAATGTATGACCTGCTGTGGATTGTTTTTGGCTTTTCTTCTTTCAGAGAGCTCCTGCTCAGAAACACATGGGCTTTGAAAATCCTTGAAAGTGTGTGTATTTGAGACAAAATAAAGGCCTCAAACATTACTTGGAAAAAAAAAGAAATAATGCAATATAACAACCAAATAAATCATTAGGATTAGGCTCTCTGCAGCTCTTTTCATCACAGGATCAGGAATGGACAAAGGACTGTAAAGTTAAAAATTCAGTCTTGGCAAAAAAGAAGAAAGAAAAAAAAGATCTGACTGATAGTCATGTCATTGCTTGAAGTCTCTTAAGTAGTTGATTTCACATGACTGTGAGTTAAAAACTGGAACAATGGTCAGTATGATGACCAGTTTAACAGTTTTATTTTAAATCTCACTAATTCCTACTCCCTGAGTTTCACCTATACGAGAACCTTGAAGGTCAGATACTGTATACACATAATCACACCAGGAGCGTCTCAGGTTCCAGTGTACAGAACACTGTTCCTGTTCATGCAGTTCTGTTCATTTCAACCCAGGCAGAGTGTCTGTCCAGTTTAGCTTTTCCTCTTTGTGGTATTCATCAGGACAAAAATGTTACTCGTTTGAGGAAAATTCTGTAAAGCGGTTTCCTTCAGTAAATTCTCTGACCTTAAAAGGGTTTTTTTTTATGTTCACTGTAAGTGACGGCTGTCTTCAATTTACACGATGTGCTTCACCACCCTCAGCTGAGCCAAGAGAGTGAAGATCTCCAACATGCACTTGTATTTATTTGTTTATTATTTTTGTCAGGGGAAATGGACCCAACATGCACCTCAGGATACCTTTATTTTTTTATTTTTGTTTTTTTACGATTTAGTTAGTTAGTTAGCTCGTTAGTAAATTACTGAATTGGACAGTGGGTAAGCAGAGACTGATTAGGGGAGACACAGGAGGGAAAATTCTGGTGGGAGCTGACCACTGAACTATTTCTGGACACAAAGCGTTTGCTCTGTGGTTTGTGCAAGAAAAACTGATGTTATAAGATTTGATTTAACTCTGGGAATGATGTAATATGGGGGAGGGAAAAAAAACCCCAACAATTTCTTTATTTAAAACTACTTGTGACTTTCCAAACTGAACCACGCTGAATAGCCCAGGGCTGATATGTGCTGTATAATTGACAGATGCAAATATTTGTGTGTTTAAATGCTGTACTTTATTTGAAATAGTCAAAACATCTGCTCTGGCCCACAGGGGTGATGCGAAGATAATGTTCATGTTTTACTTGTGAACAGTGCCATATATGTACAGTAAGTCCTGAAAAGCGTTCTCAACCCAGATTAAACTAATTTGAGCTGATAAGAGTTACATACAAAGGAGTCCAGTTTTATTAATGGTATATTAGTGTTTTGGTTGTATATGTAAAATATATGCAACCTTACATGTATAGCAATCCTCAGGGAGGCGCTGCTAGACTAAACTGAATCCAAAGTGCCTCCAGATGTTTAGGAAAATGCTTACTGAAATGAAATCATATGAAAACATAAATTTATTTGTCATTGAATTAATCACATTTTGATCTGCACCAAATAGAGCAATAGTGTAAACAAATCCAGATCTATTTAGGGATTCCTGCATGATTATTCAGTTAAAATAAATTCAATCAACTCCAAATCTTCCTCAAGGAGGTCGTGACAGCTGATGCTCCCCCGAAACTCACGGCTGACGTGAGAATGTAAAAGCTGCTCCCCAAAGTGGAACTTCAACAAAGAGAGGTCAAGTTGAGCGTGAGGGCACACAGCAAGAAACGTTCTGTCAAAATGGTTCAGCTCAGGTTAGAAACAGTCGCAGGTTTTCTGTCGCTCACATGTTTGTAGTGGTTTGATGACAAAAATTGGTCAGTCGTTTCATGAAACATCGGCTCGTGTCATGCGGAGTGAATACAACAAAGGATGTGAGGCGGAGGAAGGTGATGAGACACGGGTCATGAGTTGTATTACATTTGCTGATTTTGTAAAAGCGCTGCATGAATCTTGGCTTGATATGGCATGAGCTACCACAGGAAATTTAATTACGAGCCTCTGCCCATGCGCCGCGAATTACTGAATTGGTGTGTTGATTGTAATTGTGTGTTCTTCATGCTGTGCAGCAAATTGCCTTATTCAAGTTGAAGGCTAATTTAATGAACTTGTTGTGCTTCATCTCATATTATTAAATGATCTCTTCATAAGGAACCGTGAGGAAACCAGAGGGCAGTGTTGGAGGGCAACGGGTCTGCTGTGGATTTTAGATGACTGTATTGAAGACGTTTTCAGACAAGTGTTATCAAAAAAAAAAAAATGAGGATTGCTTGATTTGTCAGACAGGTGAATGAGTTTACATCTCTGCTCTGTGGACAATTGGGACTATTTCACATGTAAACTGGAAGGTTCTGAGTGAAAACTACTCCACACTACATATACAGGCTCGTGAAACTTCACAGTTGTTTGTGCCCACGGTAGGTCAGTCTCCTGTACAGTTGAATTTTTACATTTGCATATTGCACATTGTATTTGTTTTGAAGCTCTGTGTGCTGTTGTGATTCCTTGAGACTTGCATTTTACATTTTACACACCGATACTGTCTTCTAAGGGGAAACTAAAGACAAATTTTTGACATTGTGGACAATAAAGTTTCCATATTTGATTTATTTTTGTATTACTGTGGGGAATCAAACCCATGCTCATCTTATTTAGACTGTTGCTTTGTCTTCAGCATTGGCAGTAGTTGCATTATCATGTGCATGCACAAATACCCTCCACTCAGGGCCTGTCCTCCCTGAGCAATGACATAATGGTCAGTGTGTTCAAGTTTAATGACATGTTGACACCTGCGGGGGGCAGTGGCGGTAGTTTCACAGTTGGAGAAGTAAACCCTGTGGTTGAGAGGTCACTGGTTTGAATTCTCAGTCCTGCTGGGAAAATCTGGATTGGGCATCTCCCTCCTTTTAGCAGCAGCAGCCCAGAAACGCTCTGCAGACCTGCTGTGGTGTGCTGGGCAGCTCTCATGTGTAACACCCCTCTGCCCGGGACGCTGGTGTAAAGATGGCTTCTCAGTCAAATGGCATAGTTATGTCGGGCACTGCTGTTCTTTTTTTCTTTTCTTTTTTTTTTTTATTCAAATTTTCAAATGGCCACCTTTTGCTGAGCTGCCTTGTGCATCTTAAATAAACAAAGGTGATGTTGTGAGAAAGGGTTCATACTCTGTCAAATATAAAATTCTGACATTTTTAAGACTAAAATGTTACCATAAGCTATATACATGATAACAAATTAAACACAGTGCAAATTCAGAGGTCTTATTAAAGTTTATTATTCTGTTTTATTCTGGGGGTCAAGTGAACATAACGTGAACACAATGAAAAATAAATGTTAGGTTGAAAATTGCATAAATAGGAAAATAATCCAGTAATCCAACATAATACAGGAAATTTGGTCTTTGGTCTCGCCTAAACAGTAAAACACAACATAAAAACAGACACACAATACAATCAGCATAACACAATAAGCACAACACAATAAGCTTTTTTTATTTGATTTGTTTTTGTTTTCCTGATTCCACAGGCATGCAGAAATTATAAACTGGCTTTATATGGAAGTTTACAGTGTTTTATGATATCTCATGACTTGCTCCCAAAATTTGTATTTATTAAATTCCAGGATTTCCATGACCTTTTGGAACTATATACAGCCTGCATGGCATCTTTACAACCAAGGCAATACTGTTGGGTTTGATGTCCTCACACACCCTTTCCCCCATTTGTGTACAATGACGACCTCCATTCCCCTGCATTTTTCCCTCATTATGTCCTGGCGTTATTGTCTTACACTGATCCCTCCCCCGGTGGCTGATGGGAATTTTGTCCACGACTGTGTGACACAGTGCAGTGGATGGACAGAGCTTTGTTTGGACAGTAAACAGACTCCCTGAACAGAAAACACACAAAACAGACGAGCAGGAGTTACAGAACATTTCTGTTTGTCTTTCCCCATCGCCTCTTCACCCTCAACATGCCTCCACATCGGACTGTGTGTGTGTGTGTGAGTGTGTGTGTGTGTGTTTGTGTGTGTGTGGCCATGGTAGTGAGATATCTGATAACAACTAAGCATGTGGACTTACTAGGAGGATTCCTCCCGGATC
>OMLB01057072.1:0-13445 GCA_900302555.1 Myripristis jacobus
TCATGTACTGGTAAAAATCAGCTGTTCGTGACCTCTGCTGCATGTAACGCACATTTTCACAAATATCCCTGTTAAAGTCAAAGCCACTGTGATGTCAATCAGCAGTGTGGGCTACAGCTTATTTATTTTAGGAAGCAAAAAGACCTGTCAATCAATTAACCTATCACTTAGTGAATCCTTACCGCCTCTTGGATTTGGCAGCGGAAAACGTGGATCCTGAAGATCTCAGCATTGTAGTGGCTCTCAGTGAAGGCGAAGCAGTCACTCTCTGGTGTGCCATCATGGCCACGCACACAGAATAATATCTTATAGATGGGGTAGTTGGCGATCTCCGTACTGGTGTGGGGGTCCAGCAACCTATAAGAATCAGATCAGGATAAAAGGTTGTTGTGTATAGCCTGAAAAGCCTCTGCAGAGTGAGATTTGTACGATGTGTGTAGTGTGTGTGTGCCTCCAGCGTATGAACGTGCATGAGCATCTATACCTGCCTGTATGCAAATCTATGTTTGCACGAGTGGATGTTGATAATATTGAGAAGGACCTTTATATTAAATTAGCTACTATGGCTCTCTGTTGCTATAAAAATGTATTATTGCTCAGCCTACCCGAAAACACCACTGTCTACATTATCATTGGGGTTGGGAATTAATGAGACTGTCTATGTCAGTACCTTGCGATTTTTTTTCTCTTTAACAAACTGATTACTTAATGACTCCCTTACTGGTTCCTTTTCTTTTTCATTACCTTTATAGCACCTCCAAAAATATGGGGCAACACAGTTTTTGCTGCACTGCATACATACTCCATATTACAACCAATTATATGCCAAGGCATACCATACTTTTTTTAGGCATACTTTTTGAGATTAATGACTTCATTTTTTTTTTTTACTGAAGTGTTACACTTATTTTAGTCTTTGCTCCAGCTAACACTCGTGCCCAGATTTTTAAGAATTCTGAAATCTGAATTGTTTTGTAAAAGAATGTAAACTTCCGTGATTATTTTTTGGCAGGAACATACTTTTTGTTGTGTGCATGTCTCCGCATGTAGAGCATTTTCAAGTTTGACAAGGAAGAACGGTGCATTCACATACTACCAGATAAAACGGAAAAATAAAATTCTTACTTAGCTATACTAACCATCATAATGTTTTTAATGCAAGAAGAGCTTAAATCCATGTCATTTATAATGTCAGTGTTTGCTTATAATTTGACTTCTCAAACAACAGTATAATACACATAATCCACATAAAGGTATTGCTATTTATCAGCATGAGCATGTGAAATGATGTAGTGAAGCTCAGGCAAGTAGGTGTTCATTTCAATTCTCCACAGAACAGGAGCAGTTTTGCTGAGCTACAAAGAAGACAAACTACAGTATATAGCTGCATTCACATTTTCAATCTTTTCATTTTAACGCTTGCCATCCCTGCAATGCTGCCATATGACTCAGTTATAGGGAAACAGCAGCCATGCTGTGGAGAACACTTCTTGCTGCCATGAAAATCACTACATCTCACTGTCAGTCACACACAGTGGACTAGGGAATTTGATAATAAATTAAAAATGTATACTACTACATAAAATGTATTACTATATGTATGAATATCAAAATAAGAGCTCTTGAGGTGCAAGTCCTACTGGAACTGATCCTACACTGGGCACTGACCAAACCTGGGCCTAATATCCCAAATTATCCCTGGCCTTCACATCTGTGAAAAATTCTACTGTGAGCAAACTAGACAACAACACATTTGGAAGTGTGATATCCATGGCAAGGTGGCACCGATAATCCATACACTCCTGTTACCTGACGGTGCCTTCAGACACGCCTGGCACAGACAGTGTGACGTCCAGGGGGAGCTGGCACTGCCCTCTGAGGATACTCATCATGCGGAGGGCCTCCACCTCACTGCGGGGGGCGTTGACTGAAGCACAGCCCAGATATGTCAGCTGGCTGAACACGACACTGTCCTCATCTGGGATGGGAGTCCCAGGACTGCCTTCTGATGATGACTCATCCGCTGCAAAGAAAATGATAAATGGTATTGGAAAGATATTGGAAAGGGAAGGAACTGGAGAGGAAATGGAAAGGAAATTTTGTCCATGTTGTCAGATGGCTAAGACAGCTTTCTGCTAGTCCAGTCAAAAAGAAGACAGCCTATACACTTCATAAATCAATCATCATATGTCCACCTTCACAAATGATTTTCTTCACAGTTTCTATTCATCCATATCAAATCTATAGGATCTCATTTTGTTCTCACACTTAATCAAGTTTTCCTTTGTTATTTCAGCCAAGACTAACACAATGACATGCCACATGTTCTTTATCTTCTCTGATCTTGTAAATAGAACTAACATATCTTTTATAATATACAGAACAGACCTGGTGTGTATATTCCACTTGGTTCACAGTGTTTGTTAACAACAGGAAAAACAACAAAGGCTGGACCATCAATAACATTTATTTTATATTTTTTGCTTTATAATCAGTGCTTAACTATTGTGGCTTAATTACCTTATACAATGTGGTTCACTTGTGTATTTGGTAAAACTGCTTGTGGATTGTGGAGAAAATAGACAAGACATGGATACTCTGTTCACACAGAGTTACCCCTAGTATGTCTGCAAACACGGGTGCTGAAATCAAACAGACTACCCCTCTATTGCGTGTCTAGTGTGTTTCTGACCTTCATAACACATCTGTAACATTATGTGAAGATTGAGCAAGTGTATGTGCTTTGACAGAAGCTAGAAAAGAGAAAAGAGTCACATCACGGCTCACCTCGGTAAGACCGCTCATTCAGCTCACTCTCCTGAGCCGTCTGAACTGGAAGCACCATCTCCACCTTGGGCGGAGGTGTGCTTAGAGGGTCTGTGCCTGGTGGGACAGGTGACGCTGTTGTGGGAAGGCCATGGGCCCCCACACCCTGGGGGTCCATTCCTGTTTCTGGCCCAAGTCCAGTGTCAGCTACTGACGGGTCCATCAGTACATCCTCCAACTCCCTCTGTAGCTGCTGCTCACTTCCGTTTCCCACAATCTGACACACATACACACATACCACACAGGTGTAGACAGAGGGACACACACACATAGAAATAGACATGCACACAACAACACCAAGGGGTAGGGACAAAAGGAAGCATAAAAACCCACACATTTAGACGCACAAACATTTCATCAAAAACACACACATATGCTGGTTTTAAAACAAGATCATTGTACTGGCCTGTCTTAAAACAATCACTCAACAAAACATGTATTACTGAAATCAATCCTCAGGCCCACATCAAATGTGATAAAAAAAAAAAAATTACTGGCAGACAGAGTTCACTGACTGGTGTCTCTGCACTGCCTGGTTAACCTACCTTAGTGATCTTGACATTCACTTCAAATGACTGGACTGTGTTTACAGGGAGAGGGGCCCTTACAAATCATTTAGTCAGCATTATACATCAGTGTTCAGAGATAAGTACGTTACATTAAGCCAATATTAGTGATTAGTAGGTATGTCAATTTTGGCTATAAAGTACATTGATTAGCTCACTTGCAAAACAAGAGATTAGGACTGCTGTGTCAACTCTAACTGTGCCTAAGCTTGTTCCTACACTACTGAAAGGAAGTGAAAAGCAAGCTGAAGGGCAGACAAACCATCAAGCTGTGCACAAGGAGGCAAGGGCCCATCTCACCTGCCTGCCCTGGCAGCAGCCTGACAAGAGGCAGAAAATACTTTGGAGCAGCAGGTGTTAACTGCAGAGGGCACTGTTGAGCAATAGGTAGGAGAAGCTGAATATGCACATTGACACAGAATTTGATTTTTCATCTGTTGTGACATATGATCTTTCTGATCAGACTCAATATGCAAGTGAGGTCTCTATGCATAGACAGTAATGAATAATATTTGTGCCATTCGAGATCAATCTTTAGTGTAATGCAGCTACTGTCATAAAGTTGCCTAAAGGAGGATACTACAACTTCATTGTCTACATTCTCAGTGCCATATAATGAGAAAATCCTGGATCCTGTTTACACTTGTTTTTAACATGCATTTTGGGTGGCCTAAACACAAGTGGACAGCCGAGACACATCACCGTTCACACCTGTCTTTATCATGCGTCTCGAAAGTATCTTAACTTGTGTTCCAGTTTCGTTACTGCCCATATCACTTCATTTACTACATCCTTGTCAGGGACACATCCTTTACACTTGTATTTAGCGCTGTCCTCTTGTGATGAAATCGCCCAAAACATATATTAAAACCAGGCGTAAATAGGGTCTTAGATACTAGATAACCATTAACTCTAAAGTTCTCTACTGATGGCCATTAAAACCAGGTGTAATCGGGGTCTTAGATATCAGATAACCATTAATTCTCCAGTTCTCTATTGAAAGCCATGAAGTCCATATATCTGGCATAACCACTTCATTATACAGCTTTGGGTAGGCCTTGTCAGGTTAAGGTCCTGCTAAAAGCCTGGGCAGCTGTCAGGGAGAACTACAATCCTATATGCGGGAGAGTCTACTGTATCACTACCATCATCAAAACAAAAGTGTTGAGAAGACTAGGCTAGGGTCATCAATCAACAGCCGGTAAAAGTACAGAGAGCACAAGGCACAGACAGAATCACCACGTTATCACATCACAGAATAAGAGACAAAAAAAGAAAAAGAAAGACACAAGCTAGAAAGAGCGAGAGAGAAGGAGAAAAGGAAAAGAGAGCCAGAGAAGAGACTGACCTTAAAGCTGACCCCTTCCTCAGAAATCACCTGCATAACAAACAACAAGTTTAGACACACTGACTCCTCTGACTGGATGGGCTGACTGGTAGGGAAGGAAATGTGCATAATAGTGTGCAGAAGAAAAACCAAAACATGACATCTAGATGGCCATGTGTCAGTGAATGGGGTGACTTCACCACTAGGTATTGATAAAACTGGACATGTTATACCCCCTCTCTCACTTCAAATGGCAAGCAATCACTGACAACTATGCTATACAGTACTGCCCAACTGATTTTTAATGAATCACTGTAATCTAACAGCAGATTGTCTATTTTTGTGCAGTACCTCTAATCTCCAGGACTGTAAAATAAAAAGCAGAGTTTGACTGTTTTCTGTAAATTGATTTCTTCCATGCACTGCTGGCGCCATCTTCTGGTAGCTTTATAACACCGAGTCGACAATTCACCTCTAGACACAGAGTGCTTCACAAACTTGAGCACAGTAATGATGTGGACTAATGGACACTGTGTGAACAAGGGAGACAGCTGCTTCAGTAAATCCAATAAAAAGAAATGTAATAACATTTCAACTGGTAAACTGGAAGAGACAAGGACAAAATGTGTCCTGTGAAAGATGATCGAGAAGAAAAGAAGATGGCAGATGAAAGGAGGAGGAGAGAAGAGGAGATGAGAGGAGAGGAGAGGAGAAAAGAGGAGAGGAGAGGAGAGTAACCTGAATCCATTAGGGATACACACCGGATGGTGGCTAGTAGCTACATTTTTCCTTGAGAAACATCTTCACTCTCTTTGCAGAGAGACACACCCTCATTTCAAAACACGATTCTTTTCCCTGACAGTGTGTTCAAAGCACTCGCAACTACATCACCACATTGCTGCTAATCAGGCTGCTCACTGAGCAATTAATCACATAGTAGAGGACATACACTACCAGTCAAAAGTTTGGACACACCTTCTCATTTAATGTTTTTTCTTTATTTTCATGACTATTTACATTGTAGATTCTCACTGAGGGCATCAAAACTATGAATTCACACATATGGAATCATAGCACTTGATGGTTTTTGCGACTGCACTTGGGGACACATTTAAAGTTTTTGCAATTTTCCGGACTGACTGACCTTTAGTTCTTAAAGTAATGATGGACTGTCGTTTCTCTTTACTTGTCAAATAGGGCTGTCAGCTGTGTACCAACCTGACTTCTGAACAACACAACTGATGGTCCCAACCCCATTAAGAAGGCAAGAAATTCCACAAATGAACCCTGACAAGGCACACCTGTGAAGTGAAAACCATTTCAGGTGACTACATCATGAAGCTCATTGAGAGAGGGCCAAGGGTTTGCAGCGCTGTCAACAATGCAAAGGCTGGCTACTTTGAGGAATCTAAAATATAAAACATATTTAGAGTTAAATAACAATTTTTTCTTTGCTACATAATTCCATATATCTTGCTTCATATATTTGATGTCTTCAGTATGTATCTACAATGTAGAAAGTAGTAAAAATAAAGAAAAACATTGAATGAGAAGGTGTGTCCAAACTTTTGACTGGTAGTTTATATTGGGCAAATACAATAGCACATGACAGACAACTAACAGGCAAAGCTGCTCCAAAGTTAAGGAGCGTAGAACTTTTAGCTACTTTTAGCTAACAGCAAATGGCAACCACTGTAGACATTAGTTGCCCCCACTACCACACATCAATTTAAAAACAACCAATTTACAGTAAGGAGCAGTCCTGCAAAATATATGATACACATCATAGAAAACTGTGTACAGAGTTTTATAAAATATCAACAACCAGCTCTGCACTCCACTAAAAATCCTGTGACAATGTGCTTTCAATTTATGGCGTTGTGCACATACCAACAAGGATTTCAGTGCTTCCTTTCCACCAGCAACAAATAAAAGAGGACAAACACAGAGACTAAGACCAACTGTGAGAACAGTGAGAATGTAGTGAGAATGTGCAAAAGGCAAAACATGAAATGGTTAGCCTTGTTAGTGAGTGAGAATTTTAAGTGCGAGTGATCTAAAATAAGTGCATGTTTAAAAAGATGGAGGAGAGCTTTGGACAAGTGAGTAATGAACACAAGCAGTTGAAAATGGGATTTGTGTGGCCTGTACCAACTGAGCTGGTTTTCTCAACATTGATAAGAAATAAGTGAAGATGAAGTGAATACCAAGATGCTTTTGGTAAACCATGCCCTGGGTATTGAGATCGGATCTTAGATAATTGATAGACATTTGTTCTAAATATCCTACAACAGGAAGGCTGATATGATAGCAGTTAGCCAATATCTTTATAAAATCTGACTGGTTATTTTACTGTTATTCTGAGATTTATTTTGGCTTTACCGCTTTCCTGAGTATTTTATGTGATTAGGACCAAATGGAAATGATTGTCAATACTATTACAGCATCAAGCACCAGAAAAAAGTTACTCTTAATTACATCCTGCCCATGCAATAATTGTCACTGTAAAAGTCAGGGCAGGGGGAACGGACCAATGATTTTGATTCAGCACTTCCACTTTGACTTGACTGGCACAGCTCTTAAATCTTCCTTCTCTCCTTTGTGGTTCCAGCCATCCAGACATCCAACCATCCTTACCTTCAATCCTGTCTTTTCGTCATCACTACCATTATTAGTGGAGGAGGGTGTCTCGTCCCCCAGCCGGGACACAAGGACAAAGTCCTCACTGTTGAGAGTGGACACAGAGTCCGAAGACACGCTAATCTTCCCCACCGAGCCCTTGTCATCCATGGCTGCTGCTGCTAAACTCAGCCACGCTGCTCATGAATGGAAGACAGGAGGAGGAAGTGGTAGGGGATGATGAGCAAAATCACCTAGAGAAAGAAAAATAAATAAGGAAGGAAAAAGGAGAAAACAGTCATGATGTGATGAAATTCATGAAAAGCATTTGTTGAGGCAACATGGATACACAATCTGGCTACTTGGACACATTGTTTCAGAGTCTCATTGTCTAAAAAATATAGAAACTGGTGAACCTATTTATGATTCAGTTTATGAGGTCTAAGCACCCAACGGGCAATTGTGTGCAGGTTTAACTGACAACCTGGGGAGGGTGAACGAATCGAAAGAAAAGGCACTTAGGTCTTAGACTAGAGAAGAGGCCTAAATGCAAAAGAGCAAAGACACAAAAAACATCAAAGGAAAGGAGCGTCTCTGGGACATTTAAAACAATTTCAGTTCTCAGTCAGCAAAGTAGAGGAGAGTTTATTTGCAAAATAGCTTGAAGCGATGCAAAGCCATGGTGATGCAAGTGCCATTTCAAAAAAATTTACGTGTGCACATGAATGTGAGGAACTGGGGGAAAAAACCAACTTGCTACAACCATCCATCCATCCCAGCTCGATATTACCCATAAATTAATTTCACCACCACAATATCAAACACATACACCACAAATGCATTCCCTAAACAGACAAATAATGCTTGAAAAATGCTTGTTGCACGACATGCACTCTTCAGTGCCTGATTGCTGCCCTGGCCTGCCGCCACAACCACAAATAACCTGAGATCCGGTGGGAAACACCACATATCAACTCATCACTCCTTCAGTCTCTCTCTATCTCCTCCTCTCCGTCCATGTTTGCTGCTAACATACCACCTACTTTATGAAAAAATTCAAAATAAAAATCAACTCTTAGGTTACGAAGGCAGATATGGGACAAAGATGAATTATTCTCCTAAGCACCACAGCTGTGTAAAAATGACAGAAGAAGCACTCCCTAAGCACATATTAGACACAATATCCTAACTAACTAGGATAGGTGGAGATTGTAAAGTCATATGATAAATTACTTAATGGCTGATGCACAATTAAGCCTAATTTACACTCCTGTAGGTGGATGGTTAAAAGGTGTATCTCTTTTTCTGAGTGTATACATATGCTTGTTGTCCAGTTAACAGAGCTGAAGGTAAGATGACATCTCTTCTAAAAAAAAAAAGGGAAAGGAAAGAAAGCCAGAAGGAAGGGACAAGAATGGCAGGCGGATGTTTAGTATTTACAGGAAGAGAGAGAATTGAGACAGGTAAAAATAAGAGAACGGACAATGTTAGAGTAAGATAGTGAAAGTGGAAGGACAGCAAACACGGGAACACTCCAAGAGAAGTGAGAGGGAAAGTCAAAAAACAAGAATCGGAGAGGAGCTGTCAAAGTGAAAAAAGAAAACATGGTGAAGGTGGCTCAGGACAGGGAAGGAAAATACTAGGTGAGAGTCAGATATGAAATGACAGGACAGAGAAAAGTCTTCTGCCTAAGCAGCTAAATAAAAAATCACTTTAACTTAAAAAACAAAAAAACACACAAAACAACACAACTGACGAAGATGTGTTATTTAACGGCTCGTTGAGAAATAATTAGATTTATTCACAGTGATGGTAAGATTAGCTTTGAAACTACCTTTTTGGATGAATATTACATGAAGTTCCGGCTTTACAGTTTGATCATGAAGTAACTACTGGATAAGGGAGGTGCCTTTGTGTGTAAGACAGGAAGAAAGGCGCAACAGAAGGTTCTGGCAGAGGTTCAACAAGAGACCATAACAAGCTATTTCTGGCTGTCTCCCCTCCTGCTCAACCATCTCCACTCCTACTGTTCAGTCTCTCATCCCATTCCTTTTCACCCTGCTACTGTTTCCTCTCCTTCATCGCCTCCTCTTCTCTCTTTCCCCCCTACCTTTTATATTCCCTCCCACACTTCACTCCCTTTAACTCATCTCTTGCCCTTCCTCAATTTAATCATTTCCCTCCTTCCTTTTTCTGTATCTCTCCAGTGTTGTTTCATCCACTCCCTTCTCAGTTTTGACACCCAGCTCCTTCTCTTTCAAAGTAGGTCCATCTACAGAAAAGCAAAGGCAGCAAAGTCTAGAGAACAGAAGTCAGTATGATAACATTGGTATTCTAACCAAAACTGAACCTCAATTTAAGTAGCTACTACTGAGGGACTAGATGCCTTTATGATGTGCAGTTATGCAGATTGAATGCTATTTTTAACACACAAAAAAACTCAGAGTGATCAACTGACAGCTAAGGCTTGTTTCTTTTCACTTTCTGCTTGTTTCAGAGAAAAACTGAAGACAGAAATTATTGTTGTTCATCCTAAAGCCTTGAGTGTTGTTTTTCACCTGTGTTGCAGAAATAGAGTTGAAACGCAGGGTCACAGGGAGTGACAGCTTGCTGTAGCCACATACTGTGTAATGTGCTCTAGTCTTTGATGCAGTTAGAGGTGACTACAACACTTTGACAGCTGAAGCGTGAAAAAGCACTGGATGTGACAATCAGGAGCATCTCAAGTAAAAACCTAACCTCACAATTCTGGTAGTGAAATTTGTATCAATCTATATTCAAAAAAGGTTTAGAATGAAACTGTTAGGTGGCCCTGTGGTTTACCTAGAAGACTGCATACCATGTATGAAGGCTGTGTCCTTACCACAGCGAACTGTGTTAGAATCCGGCTTAGGCTTTTTACTGCATGTCATTCCCTCTCTCACCCCCTGCCCTTCCTGTCTCTCTACGGTTGCTATCAAATACAGCAGTAATGCAAAAAAGAAAAAAAAAACGAATGAATGCAACTGTGAGAGGTGTAGCTTCGGAGACTGAATCATGCTCTAGGTAGGCAATCCAGTTTAATTTAGGATTTTTAAACAAGAATGTAGTTATCACATATATATCAAAAATAAGAGGGACCAGTGTCAAACAATCTGACACAAAGCACGTCTAAGTAAACATAACTGATAGTTCTCTTTGTGAAAATTCAAATCACCTACTTACTAAAAATCGGTTAACTTTCTGAATCCCTGAAATGAAACTTCTGTTTTTGCTTTCAGATATCACAGTTCCAGCTCAGCTACAGAGCAGCGCTCCTGGGACTGGTAAGGATTCAGCGTCTTGCTCAAGGACACATCAGCAAGGCAGATGCTTGTTGATACTGGGAGTTGAACCCAGGCCCTCTTGGTGGAGGGGCAGTCGCTCTACTGATTATACCACCTTTGTACCCTTGTATGCATTCACAGACCCTGTGACAACAGACAAAGCCAGCTACTCACAATGCCACACTATAAATCTGACATCAGTGGCTGGTTCAGGTATTCAGGTACTCTGTCTGCCAATATGGTAATTCATATTAGCATGGTAATCTGAGTTTTGACAAACAATCTTTTCTTCCAAGTGCATTACTACTGTGCATTTTCCAAAGCGTACCATACTGTTTCAGCCATTAATTTCAGTACAGTTCAAATACCAACATGCAGAGGCTTGAAACATGAGACAGATATTTCATCAAACATCTTGCCCAGATTGTTTTTGTCAGTGTTACCTCATTGTTGTGTGTTAATTTAATTCAATACCCACATTTATTTATAAGTCAAACATCTTGTGCAAACACAAGCCAGTGGGAAGTTACAACATCCCCGACTTCAAAGTCAGCTACCAAGCAGCATTGACATTCACATACTTTTTTGTTGGGAAATCAAACCCAGAAGACAATAAACAAACATGGGCAGCATGAAAAGGGATCCAGCACAAAATCTACACTGCATCAATGGCTGATTCAATGTATGGATGTTTTTACCTGTACTATTTCTTACCTTTCTTACCTTCTTTCTTTCTTACCTTTCTAAAAGTTTGCATTTCATCTCTTTTCATAGTTATGCTGACAATACTCATCATCTCAACTGACTGGCTTCCCAAAAACCTCTACCAACATTTTTTGCAGTAAAAGAGAATTATTGGTTCTAAGCTGATTCATAAAGATGTTTATTTTGGGATTTATTTTGGCAACATCTTTAGTGCTAAGCACTTTCCAGAGATCACTTCACAACAGTACTTTGACGTCACTGGACTGACAGCAGCTCCCACACCTCTAATCAAATAAGCAAGGGCTGTTACACTGAAACTAGAGAAATAACAGAAACCACAGAATTTCACCTATTATTTCTGTCAACAGTTATGAGCAAAACCTTAACCACTGACATTAATGTCGACAAAAGACAGTCACAGCATACAGTAAAGTTAGCAATAGATGTATGTTAATATTAAGCAGAGGGCCAAAGCATTTTAACAAAGTTACTAGTTACTAATTGTGTACTGTGGACTAATGAAAAGAATGGCAAAACATTTGAGTCTGAATGATAAAGAAAAGAAAGCAGGAGGCAGATCAGCATCACACATCAGTCCACTCTTCTCTTTGAGGGCGTTTCATCTTGGAAACACAAAGTGGATGTTCAGTGTCGTTTTGCTTCAAAGACACCTGCTTTCCTTTTTAGGACACATGGCTTCCTCTGAACAAATAGGCTACATGTCTTTATCAGTTCAGCCATGGTGGCAGTTGCTGCTCAAGCTAAATACCCGGTTCTTCTTCTCTTTATTTAAAAAAAAAAAAACAACCAAAAAACCCCCAAAAAACACTGTTGCTGATTCCAGAAGTGTAAACTGTGTCATTCCAAATGCATTTTAAACTACCTACAGTTGGTTTTTGAGAACAGCGCATAAAACATTTCTCAAGAACTATATGTCTGAAACAATATTATTATATCGATGGGTAATTAAGTGTAACAACACAGACATTCATACATCGATTAAAATGCTTTAAATATGTCCTATATAAGTTTCATCATTCATTTCACCAAATGCTCTGATGCAGAAACTGTAAAGTAGGCCAAGGCTGCAGGTCTGTTGTTCAACACAACCAAAAAGTCAGACACACACCAGAAAGATGTGTTACCTTTTTCTCAAGAAGAAACAGTTTAGGCTGCCAAAAAAATCTTCATTCTTAAGCCCACCCACAGTAAAGTCTATTTTAAACACTTTGTAGAGCCCGACTAATTGTTCGTTCAGCAACATTAAAAAAAAAAAAAAAAAAAGCTGGACTTCCTTCCCATCCCAATCACACAAGTCTGTAGATCTGTGTGATTAGTGCACGTGATTAATGGTGCATTACACAAGATCAGTGACTGTTACAATCAGTTAAGACTCATCCAGAGTATTTAGTAGCCAGCACAGACTCCTCACACTGGTTGCATAAGTGGTAGTTAAACCTGAATGGTGTCTTTTACTTGCTTTGTAGGTTCCAGTGGCACAATATAGTGCTACTGGGCATGTTCATGTTCAACACCCTTGTGAACACCCCGTCAAAATGGTCGCGCCACGATTATGTCACATCCAGAGCCCGGTAACTTTACAGGAACCTTCCTCCTACTTCGCCCTCTCAGTGGAGCCACGGCAGTTGAGAGGGCCGAGCGAGGGGACGTTCCTGTAGTAGTTCCTGCCACCCAAATACTACCAGGAACTTCTTCGGTGGAAACGGGCCTCTAGCCCCGATGAAAGCCAGGGGAAACCCCCTAAAGCTCAGTGAAATGCTGTTTGGTGAGAGACTGGACAGTGACAAATCAGTTTTCCTGGCCACAACAAGCCATTGTTAAATCAGAGTTTAGTCACTCAGAACCAGAACCTCTCAGAACCAGTTCTAGGGTTTCAATATTAAAAAAATTTAAGTGTTGAGATGTAAAGACTTGTTACGCAGATATCCGGCAGATAAAACATATTGGCTTCATTAGTTTCTTCTAGTTTGAAGTAGCAAAGGCTGAAAATACCCAGTTTGTAAAGGAGCTTAAATGAACACACACACACACACACACACACACACACACACACACACACACACACACACACACACA
>OMLB01057080.1:19837-30337 GCA_900302555.1 Myripristis jacobus
CTCCCTCTCCTCACCACACACACACACACACACACACACACACACACACACACACACACACACACTATGCAAGAATCAGATCTGGTTTCTTCCAGTCTAACTGACTAAGAGTCTAGCAAATCCAACTTAAGTCAACTTCTTAGTCCCTGATTAGTTCAAAGACATCTATCATAATCATATTTATAACCATAATCATAATTATGGATAAAAATCAAATTCATTCATGTAAAACCCTCACTAATTTGATTTATTTTTTTTATTATAGTAATATTAACTGATACACCCTAGAAAACTGTATTAATGTCAAAATTTCTGGTGTTTTGATCAAGATTGTTTTTTGTTTTTAATTTATTCATGTAATCACTTGTCTATGTGTTTTACTGAATTAGGATCAGAATCAACTTGTGTAACTCAATACTGTATCTCACAGACTCCCAACAACAGATTTGCAAAGGCGCAAACTGTAGCTGAATTGCATGTGCAAATTAAAAAATAATCTTTTGAACAGCTAATGAAATAACTGATTAATCAAGCATATTGCTAATGTATGCTTTCATCTTCTGCTATTAATCTCCATTTCAGCTGTGCTGGAAATATCAACGTGATTAGATGGGTTCAGAAATGAAAATTACGTTGCCAACAGACGCTTTATCACAATCAGAGAGGATTTAAGGTGCATTTCTGCTTGAAGTTTTTCATTGCAGGATGACCTTGTGTCTGTAAGAAGAACCTCATTTCAACCTCCTCCCCATCATGTCCAGTATGTTCCTCCAGTATGTTCCTCCAGTATGTTCCTCCAGTATCTTCCTCCTGTATGTTCCTCCAGTATGTTCCTCCAGTATGTTCCTCTGGCTCTAGCTTGCTGCTGACTCTGTGGTCAATTTACTTGTCAGTTTTGTCGCTTTAACATCAATTCCCTTTTGATTCAATCAATTCAGGGTTCTGGCTGAATTTCAAGCCGCTCTAACTTGAAAAGGTGGTCGTCTCAAACCAGCCCAATAACAATTCAGGAAGAATATTTTACTTTTTTTTTTTTTTTAAATATATAAATTACCATTTCTGTTCCTATTTTAAACACATTTAAAGGAAATGAAAGGAAAATAACCCCAGTCCTGCTGCCTACTCATCAAAAAAAAATCTCAGTCAGGCTACATTAACATTTAAACAAGTATAGATTAACCTGCATTCCTCTGGGTTATAGTGTGGGTAATGCTGCGGCTTTTCTTCTGGAGGCAATTTAACTGAGCTCAAATCCCATGGCAGAAGTCAAACTAAGATATAGATTTAACTGCAGGGCTGGGTTCAGATCCCTGTTATTTCAGTCGACTCAGGACATGGGTTAAGGCGGTTAGAAATCCTTTTTTCTGAAGAGAGTTATGTACTGATGCATTTCGGAGTTGTTGTTTACATTTTAATATGGCTGAATTGGAAAAAATGACTTAAATGACTTACGTGCACACTTTTTTGCTGTTATATTACCTAAACTCTCTTAAGGCATTGCTTTTCTGCCTTCAAAGTTTCCCTTTCTTGGAGACAGGAGCTGTTTTCCAAAGAGACATGATAGAAATTAGTTTAGTGGGCAAAGTAACTGGATTTACATCTCTTAAACGAATTGTAGGTCAAACTAACATGAAGTCTGGGAGCAGAGTCAGACGGTTTGAAAGCACTTAAGGTTCAAGACAGACATATGGTGTGTGTGTGTGTGTGTGTGTGTGTGTGTGTGAGAGAGAGAGATGCGGGTCGGTGGGCATGCATGTACATGTGTGTATTCTACCCTTATGCAGAGTGCACACTACACGAATGTAGCCCTGACTTTGTTAAAGATTTTCCACTTGCCCACAGTCCAAATTAGCTTCATGTTCACCTGTCGAGTTTAAAACTTCATCGTTTACGGGTGAACATTAAACTATTTTGCCTAATAGGAATGTTAATCAAGATACCTGTATGTATGTAAAAAAAAAAAAAAAAGTGTGTTTGTCTCAACCAGAAATCCAGTGAGAGTCAGAGGTTTTAAAAATTAGGCAGGGTCACGGATAAAAGAAGTCAAAGTAGTCACAAGTATGGGTGTGTATGTGCACAATGGAAGTGCGCAGCCATGTGGCTTGGGGTTGGCATTACCCTTCCTAGTCCAACCCTACCTAACACATAAGAACACACACACACACACACACAAACACACACACAGGAACACTGATACAAATAAAGGATACAGTCAATAGGGCTCCAGTAATTAAGTGAAATTGAGTGCAAAGATCGTAAATAAAGTTTCTCACTTGAGACCAACATGTGATGCACAACACACATGCATGTGTGGACATACACCCACATGTACAGGCAAACACACGCACACACACACACACACACACAGAGTAACTGAAATGGGAGCACAAAGTGTGAAATGCCAATGCAGACTATATTGAGAGCTAAATCTGCACTTAGAGGAAGGGAGTGTATTTCCTACCACAAAATCCAAAACACACTCACTGAGCCATGTCAGATCAATATCACCAATTAAAACACACACATACACACACATTCCTGACTGCACAACTGAGACAGCCCAAACGACAAAGGATTCCTGCAGTAATAGTGGAAATTAAAACCCATTCAATGAACCAAATCGATTTCTTATCAGAAAACTAAATGTACTCTCCTCTCCTTTTGTCTCTGCCCGTCCGTTCTGAACCGTTTCCTGTCCACTCCTGCCTTTTCTCTTTCAGATTATCAAATAAAAAGATCAGATAAGTGAGCAAACATGTGTGCTGTTAAAGGACAGCCGAGGTTTGATGGCAAGAGGTCACTGAGTGCAAGAGAGCATGAGACAGAAAGAGACCGCGTTCACACGCGCACCGATATCCTGTTAATATTCCTAGTGATTGCAGTATCCAGATTTTGTCTGTGGGGTACGTAAACATTATATCACATTTACAAAGTACAGGAAGCCTCTTGAAAACTGAAACACATAAACAACGTCTTCCAAAGACAGAGAATATGTTGGAATCTGATCTTAAAGACAGACTGTCCGCACCAACATGGAAGCATGAAAAATCTAAAGAGATTTCCCCCCAGTGTCCCAGCAGACAACTTACACTCAGCGGCCACTTTATCAGGTCCACTTGTACAATCTAATGCAGTTCAATGCAGCAGCTCTGTCATAAATTCTAGCTATTCTATACATTTATATTTAGTTTCTAATTTTTTTGTCCTCCGGGGGACAGAATAGAAGAAACAGCTCTCAATAAAAATGCAGTACAGCGCAACAGCACCACTCGATGCCAAACATGGAATTGAATGAACACCTCTATAACTGTGACAAAAAGAAAACCTGAGCATTACAGGCAGCAGAAAAGGAAACTTTATGGCACAGCAGTTGGATTGGATTGGATTAGACTGTGCAGGTGGAGCTGATAAAGTGGACAATGAGTGTATATCAGTGTTGATATTGCTTACCATTTGTACACAATGGGAGAAATGGTGGTAATCTATAAAAATGCTGATGAAGCTCGCACGTTCATTTATATGCATGGTACTCAAGTCTTCCTCAATTACACACAAAAAAAGAGAGAAAAAAAAACAACTGGAAGTGATTTTGGGGGGTTTAGCGCCTGTTTTTGTGGTGGAAGTTTTCCAGCAGAGCTACAAGGTGCTGCATGCAGAAGAGGCACCTTGAGCTGATTACAGCAGTGTAAAGTCCTCAGGCTCAGAGAGGGTGACATGGGGATACTCTGCTAATGGGTTTTTAATTGCTTTCCTGTCCTCTGAGTACACTGGAATCTCACACACACACACACACACACACGCCTAAAGACAAAGACACAGATACAAACTGACAGACATTTAGACTAGCTCTTACTGTACACTCTACTGTAAATATGCGCTCATGCCTTAGTTTATCCTCATTAAAGGAAGTGGTGAGGTTTTGCTATGTATTGTTATAAATGGTGGATGTCAACATTGAAATTTGCCCTGGGTTTAAAAAAAAATATATATACACTTAAACACAAATCTCAGTATATTCGTTTAAGAGAAATGGTGACAATTTCTGAAAAAATGCTAGAGACTCACTCTGTCATATGTATGCATGGAAGTAAAGTCTTCCTCAATTTCACACAAAAAGAAAAGAAAAACAGCTGAAAGGAAGAGGAGTTTTGAGTAATGACAAACAGTACAGCTAGAAGTTATAGTTCCCTTAGTGCCAGACATTTGTTATTGAACTGGAAAAAGATTATTCAAAATATATTAAAAACTGAGGGTGTACACATCTTACAGCATAGGCCATGTTATATGTGAATCATCTCCTGTCATGCACTAGCCTTTTATCAAAACGTGACAGGAAGAAACGCCACCACACACTTCCACAGTTGAGTGTGACATTGCTGTGTTTTACAGAAAACTGCTGGGACATCTAAGGGGGTCACGAGAGGGTTTTAGAGGGTTGCATGATCATTTTGGAAAATATATTCACACGATTCCAACAAGTGGTGGAAGACGCATAGCAATATCTTACTCAGGCATAAGCAATAACAAATCACAGATTTAATAACTGTTTATAACAAGTCACTTGAATTTGACTAAGAAACCTATCTGAAAATTAAACTTGATGCAGTGAGGTTTTTCCTCAGCATCTGGTCCTACGGGACTGATGCCTCACTGAGTACCTGCAATACAATGAGACACAGGCAGGGGGCAGTGCAGCACCGTCTAATTACAGCCAACAGTGCTGAGACAGAGCAACTTCAAGTTCAGTTTGTGGACAGTCAGCAGGGGGCTTTACAGACCCACAGGTCAGAGAAAGCAAATATTACTAACCTTGTAAAGCCTGAACCATCATATAATTGCCAGAAACTTCTAATTCTTTGAAACTAGAGTGTTTATCGAACCTTCTGACGGTTAAAAAAAAAAATTAAAAGAAATTAAACAACACTTATCATGTGAGTTTTGTTCTGTATCATATTTGATAGATCTTATCTTTAAACTCTGAGTTTCCTTTAAATTTTTCCTCAAGTAATTTCAAACATGAGACTTTTTTTCCCATATTTTATGACAATGCCATATATATTGTGTGTCTGCTACACTGAAGCTACATCGCCCCAACATCACATCACCTTAACTTTTTCAAAACTGACAAAAATATCCACACAAAACCACAAGTGGGTCACTGCTTGACCTCGGCCAATTTGGATGTCTCACTTGAAAGGCCTCTGATTCTGCAGTGCACTGATAATTATTATTCTTACACAAAAACAGAGATTACAATTATTAAATTACAATTCGGGTACATTAGGTAAATATCTAAATGAAGAATAGGTGAGCAATATATACACCTTTACATCATTCTCTAGCAGACAAATGGATAAAAATGCCAACTACTGTAATTAATAAATGAGGAATATATTTTATTATTATTATTATAAAATGATAACAGTAAAAAGCAACACTGTTACTGCGCCTAAGGCTAAAGAGGAGTCCTCAAAGAAAGATGCAGTAACCTAAATACAATTCCTGCTACCAAGCAATTAAAACGGAGTGGCCATACTTTGATAAATAAACTATTTTAACATACTTGGAAGTAAAGTACTACATGTCAAGCAACGCATGTTGCATGTGGCTCTCGACCCACTTGAGAAAGTGGGTCGAGAGCCACATGCTTTTATTTAAGAGCCACATATTTTTATTTAATGTTATATTGTTAACTAGCATTTTAAATATTTGTAGGCACTTTGTATGTATGCTTTGACACATGCTGTCTAAATAAAGTAGCCTATATTGTCATTATTACTGGAAAAATACTAACTGGGAACAAGGAACAAGGAAACCTTGTCAGTGCCAACAGAAAAAATACATGAAAAGTTTCCTTATTTTTCAGGTGGAAATGCCACATTTCTTGTTGTCTGGTGCTGACATATTTTACACCTCTATAAATCTAAGACAGCCTGGTACCTGCAGCTGTTCATCCAACATCTCTGTACCATTCAACACCACAGATAAGGTAAGACTTGAAAGGTTTTTGATTTATTATCCCAGGAACTCCATTCAAGAACATATTGTTCTAAACTTTATACTACAGTTTTACACTCTGTCACTTCATTGCAATGACCACCTTGGATAGCACTTTTAATATACAGCATTCTGTGCATTTATTTAACAACAAATCTGAAAAGTCATCAATGTCAGGAACTGCAGTTGACTTACATTCGTAAACATCTAGATCTTCAACATTAAAAACAACCAAAGCAAGTATGAAAGTCAGGACGTCAGTGCTCTTACTGTATTAGTATGACCAAAGAAAAATCAAAGAGAAATGGACAAGGAGAAGAAATTCAAAAAGAAAGGAGACCGGAAAGGTGGGAAAAGGAGAGAAAAGAAAGGAGTGAGGGTGAAAGGGATTATTAGAGAGTAATTGCAGTTAGCAAACTCAATATGGAGACCCTGCTTGGAACTCACTGAACAACAGAGACTGTCCTCCAACCACGAAATGAACACATCAGTTGCTCGTACAAGCAGCTTATTATGACCTATAGTTATGTTTTAAAATTATGCAACCTCTACCGCTAGTGTAAATAACAACAGTGTGGTGGGTCTGGAAGTGAGGCGATGTGCCGTAGAAAAGCAAGCAACAAAATCCACATTGGGAAGTGGTCTGGGTGGCAGATCACAGGTCACAGGACATTCAACCTGGAGACCAGAGTTTGATGTGAGTTTGAAATGAGTTTGGTGTTTGTTTGTTTTTCCCGATGTTATATTTCATTTGTCTTTAAGTGTTTATCATTGTCATCCTAAGGACAAAGGTCCCTCAACCTTGATCAAATATTTTTGGAGCCTAACCATAACCAAGCTGCAACCATTTCCACGCATTTGCACCACACAAGGGGCACTTATTTAGGAAACGTTCCTATGGGTTGTATTCGAGGTTACAAACAAACCAACGACCATTGTAATGGTATGGGTTGGTGAACTTGTTGGAACAGCAGTAGGTTGGACTTGGATAAAAATGTACAAATGGTATACATTATCTAAAATATCTTTCCACAGATGGTATCATACTTTTATTTCGGACTGCTCCTCTGCTTGACCAGTGGACTGATAAATAAAGTAGACACAGCACCAGGTTGGTATACACACACACACACTTACTTATTAACTGTACAACTATTTATGTGCTTCCAACAATCTGTGACAAGACTTCAATTTTTTTTCCAACTCTCCTACTGTGCTGCAGCAGCTGGGCGGTCCTGCTGTCCCTCTGGTTGGACCAAGTTTGGCTCTCGTTGTTTCATCTACTACAACAGTGGGCTGTCTTGGATTGAGGCAGAGGTACACGATGGAAGAATGGTCTGCCTATTGTCATGTATTTCTGACCAACTCACTGCTCTGTAAATGTCTCCTCTGCCAACTCACTCCAATCATTTGATCTTTTTCCCACCATTCCTTTTCCTTATACCTTTGCTTCTTGCTCTGTTGTCCTCATTAGATCTACTGCGTTTCCCTCGGTGGGCATCTGGCCTCTGTGCACAGTTCTGATGAGCACTATTTCCTCAGAGAGATGATTCACAGGACAAGTGGCCGCTACTATAAAACCTGGATTGGGGCTTTTGACACAGTCAAGGTGAGAAACTGATAATCATACGCTTGTTTTTTTGTTTTTTGTTTTGTTTTGTTTTCTCTTTACTGAATGGCTGCTTGTTGAGTCAAAAATGTAGATATGGCGTGCACTTAAATGTTATTTGCATCATACACTGTCTTATGTGCTGTCTTTTAGATGTGTGTTTTTGTCCATTATTTTCTACACAAACAGATATTTTTCCACACAGAAATATTTTATTTGCTGCAAGCTTTGGGTCAGAGATCTTCAAGGCATTCAGTAACTATAAGTGCATGTAGAGGCGTTACTTTTTCCCGCCTGCATTCCAGGAAAGCCCCACCCTATTCTCCCTCTGATTGGTCAGAGGCAGAGTTGGGGCAGGTCTTCACAGAATGCGGGTGGGAAAAAAATAACCCCACAGAGTGCAGAGCGTGTTGGGTGATCAAGACACCCCCAATACAGAACACCTGAGGAACTTAGATTAGCAAACTCTGTATCTTCTTTTAAATCAAACTTACTTATAGAAGAAGGCTTTCTGAAAACAATCTGTTGGGTTTTTTTTTTATCCTTTTACGACTAATATCTTTACTGTATTTATTGCGCGACTTGTTATTTTCCTGTATTGTATGCCACTACATCCCTGCAATCACCCCAAACACCATAGCAAGTGCGTAGCAACCACCCCAACCATCCTAGCAACCCCCTAGCAACTACCCCAAATACAATAGCAGATGAATACCAAAACCCCAAGACACCATAGCAACAACCACACACAACACCACAGCAACCGCCTACAAACCTACAAACACCATAGCATAGAACAGCAGAGTAATCACCTGGCAATGTTCTTGCAACCATTCTTTATACCACAGCAACCATTATGTAAATCAACTACAAACCAAACATGCCAACACCTACAAACAGCATAGCTTATTGTTGTTAAAGCTTTTGACCTGACAAGAATCCATGTGAGGTTGAAATGCTGTCTAAAGGAAGCAAATAAAGTTCCCCCTTTAGAACTGGCTCTACTGGCTTTATCTACCACTTCACTGTGTGGATTGTTTTCTCTTCATAGTAAATTTGACTCACCAGTCAAATGTGTCTCGTCCCTACAAAACATGTGACACAGGAGACTTGATATACCTTACTCGTGTAAGCAATCAACCAAAAACCTGTCTGACTGAAACTTATGAGCTAAGTAACTAAAAGCAAGTTTATTCCTCCAGGAAAATGTTTGGATGTGGAGCGATGGGTCTAAGTTCGACTTCAATCAGTGGGGCCACACACAGCCGAGCGATCCTAAAAAGGAACGCTGTGTTGAAATGAATTTTGGAGGTATAAAATTTTTTTTTTTTCATATCTTGATTGACATTAATGTTTGGAATTTTTTTTGTTTGTTTGTTTTTTAGGCCAACAACTATTTTATCTGTTGTTTTGTCCTTAGTTTCTTTTGTAAGAATGTAAACATGTCTATTTAAAGCTGCACTGTGCAAAATTCAGGGCTGATTGAAGACAGGGCCATTTAGGCATACCACCTTCAAATAAAACCAAATCAATCTAATCAAGGAATTCAGGTGACTGTAAAACACATGTACAGAAGCCTTTCATAAAATTTATTTTTCATCTGCATTATTTCTAATCTCTACCAACAGACCGCTTTTGGAATGACAAGGAGTGCCACGCAGCCAGGGGATGTGTGCTCCAAGGCCATATGATGCCCCCCTGCAATGTTCTTCCATATCTGCTATGAGAATGTCACTTTCACCATGATGATGTCATTTCCACCATCATTCTGTCAGGCACAAATAGGGCTTACTCAATACAGATTTTGAGATTAAGTACTCAGTAATACATATACAGTGCATAGTCTACAATGTGGAATTGATGCCACTCGCCTTCCTTTTTCTTGCCTGTGTGCTGCTGCTGCCTTGTTTCTGTTTAGTCCAAAGTGTGTAATAGACCCGCCAGTCCACCATAAGAAAGCGTGTCAGTGTCACGTTTTGCGATGCCGAGGTGTCAAAAAGAGACGGTTCAAGCAGTAATGTGGCGTGGTACAAAGGGAGCAACAGGAGTCCACAAAAGGAGGCTGTAGGGGTGGTCAAACACAGTCTCTCCCGTGAGCAGCCCAAATTCATCTGGCAGTTTAGGCAGTTTAGGCTCCTGTGTGTTGCTGTAATGCCTACGAGGCAAAAAAACATCACATTAACACGATTTCCTCTGGCGGACTGGCACGTCTATCACCAGTCTTGTATAAAGTATTCTAAAGCATTACTTGAGTAAAAGTACAAGTATCTTAGCAGAAAATGACTTTGGTAGAAGTTAAAGTCACCTTTTAGAATATTACTTGAGTAAAAGTCTTAAAGTACCTGACATTTACTGTACTTAAGTATCAAAAGTAATTTCCTGATATTATCTGCACTTAAGTATTAAAAGTAAAAGTAAAAGTATTTAAACAAAGCAAGCGGTTAGAATTTTGATGATGAATTTATTTTGGCAATACAGGTACAGGAGAAAAAAGCTTCAACTTTTTAACATTACCGTTAAACTTCTGTCCCCATCAGCAGCTCTCTCTGTCTCTCAGCCTCCCTGTTTGGACAAACTGAACGTGGCAACTGGCAACAACTGTCACGAGAGCGAGTTGTTATTTGAAATTATCAAACGGCTGCTTCCCATCCTTAAATGTGATTGGCTGAGCCGCGTTCCATGCCGTTGTAAAATCAGTGTAACCCGCTGGCAGACCGCAGCACAAAATATCCCTGCGCCAGTGGAAACGGACAGAGCGTTGCCTAGCAACCAACTCCTCTGCGCTCAACTTCCTCGTTAGGTCACATTTGTTTCAAGACTTTTGTAAACAAAATGTCAGACTTTGTGGTGAATTTTGATTTGCTGGGTGGCCCGAGCCTGGATGAGTAGGCTGG
>OMLB01057086.1:3957-14955 GCA_900302555.1 Myripristis jacobus
CTAAAATACTTAAAATCAATTAGAACTCTGGCTTTAACCATTCTGCTGAGCAATAAAACCACACTGTCCACACTGTCCTCCACCTTCCTCCTCCTGCTCACATACACAGCCATCTTTGATTGTCCCAGGATAAAATTCAACAGTTGGCATTTATGTTTGGAGGCCTTCCTGTATTTGAAACCCAGAATGAAAGTCTGGATTAAAAAAAAACTCTCTGACCCTCCTAAACAGATTGTCCAACAGAGATAAAAGAGGAATAAGACGAGGACATTCAGAAAAACAATGAAGCACCGTCTCTACAGCACCACAGAATTGACATTGTTTGGATACTGCTAAATAACTGCTAAAATTCCATGCAACAGTCTCCACTGTAGGGCAGCCACCCTTTTAGTGAGCGGAAGTTTGTAGAGACTCCTCCACTCAGGCTGGACCTCCTCACCTGAGCCCAGATGAGCTCTCCAAGGGGAATCAGTCTGATGTTGCAGCTTCTGTCTGTTCAGACACTCTACCATCAGAGCAGACAGAGCCTTGCCCAAAGGCAAGGCTCTGTCTTGCCTTTGGGCCTAACCCTGCAAGTTGACTTCACACTGTGTCTGATCCTCTGTCCAACAAGGACGAACACTGAAGGGAGAAAAAGAATCATCAGAGCAAGGAACAGTCACCCCAACACCATAGTCTTTCAACAGGAGGCGCTCCTCTCCCATCAAACAGCTCCTCCAGTAGTCTAGCAGTCTGCCCACAATCCTCTCTGACATTCCTCCCAAGGCAGCCGTCAGATCCGCCACATCTTTTAAGTCAGGTCCAGTTAAGGTCAGCACATGTCCCAGTGTCAAAATCCCAGCTCTGCTTAATGCCTCAGTGACTGCTGCTCTCGCCCAGCAAGGGGTGCTCAGGTGTTAGCCAGCGGCTCCTGCAGCAGCCAGAACAGAGAATCATGCCGACCTCTCTGCTTCAGCAGCAGCTTCCACACAGTGAAGAATCCTCAATAAAAACCAGGCAGTGTGTGAAACTTAACCGTTTTAAAATCCATCAGAAACACAGAACACGCTGCAGGACCAGCTGAACCAGAGGCATCCACACCAGGTCCTTCGGTCCATACAGCAGCCTCTGGATGAACTGGAGCCTGAATGCAACCCTGCTGGCCAGCTGCACCAGTCCCTGTCCTCCCTGCTCCTTAGGAAGAAAAAGAAGATCCTGTGGAAGCCAGTGCAATCTGTCCCAAAAATAATCCACCAGACCTGCCTAGCAAATTCGAGGGGGGGTCAACACAGGCCAGGCTATGCCACAAAGAGAAGGACACCAAATTATTTACAACAAATGTCCGTCCTGAGGGGGAGGGGTACTGGATAGTGTTCTGACTGGGGACTCCATTGTTCTACTGGGGGACTTCAACACCCACGTGGGCAGCGACAGTGACACCTGAAGTAGGGTGACTGGGAGGAACGGCCTCCCCAATCTGAACCCAAGTGGTGTTCTGTTATTGGACTTCTATGCTAGTCACAGTTTGTCCATAACGAACACCATGTTCGAGCATAGGGGTGTCCATAAGTGCACGTGGCACCAGGACACCCTAGGCCTGTTGTTTCATCTGATCTCCGGCCGTATGGCTTGGACACTCGGGTGAAGAGAGGGGCTGAGCTGTCAACTGATCACCACCTGGTGGTGAGTTGGATCCGCTGGCAGGTCTGTCAAGCTTCTGTCAACTCCCACCTCCGGGAGAGCTTCTCCCAGCTCCCACGGGAGGCTAGGGACATTGAGTCCAAATGGACCATGTTCTCGGCCTCTATTGTCGATGCAGCTGTTCGGAGCTGTGGCCGCAAGGTCTCTGGTGCCTGTCGTGGCGGCAATCCCAGAACCCGGTGGTGGACACCGGAAGTAAGGGATGCCGTCAAGCTGAAGAAGGAGTCCACCGGTCCATGTTGGCCTGCGGAACTCCTGAGGCAGCTGATGGGTACCAGCAGGCCACGCGTGCCGCAGCTCGGGCAGTAGCGGAGGCAAAAACTCTGGGACCGAACTCCTCCCAGCTCCCAAGCTGTGAGGAGTTCAGTGAGGCCATGGAGGAGGATTATCAGTCAGCCTCGAAGAGATTCTGGCAAACAGTCCGGCGCCTCAGGAGGGGGAAGCAGTACTCTGCCGACACTGTTTACAGTGCAGGTGGGGGACTGCTGACCTCGACTGGGGATATTGTCGGGCGGTGGAAGGAATACATTGAGGGCCTCCTCAATCCTGTCGTCACATCTTCTGCTGAGGAAGCAGAGGCTGAGGACCCAGAGGTCTACTCGTCCATCACCCAAGCCAAGGTCACTGGGGTGGTTTGTAAGCTCCTCAGTGGCAGAGCGGCTGGGGTGGATGAGATCTGCCCTGAGTATCTCAAGTCTCTGGATGTTGTGGGGCTGTCTTGGCTGACACGCCTCTGCAACATCACGTGGCGGTTGGGGACAGTGCCTCTGGAGTGGCAGACCGGGATGGTGGTCCCTCTTTTTAAGATGGGGGACCGGAGAGTGTGTTCCAACTACAGGCGGATCACACTTCTCAGCCTACCCGGGAAGGTCTATGCCAAGGTACAGGAGAGGAGGATTTGGCCGATAGTCGAACATCGGATCCAGGAGGAACAATGCGGTTTTCACCCCAGCCGAGGAACACTGGACCAGCTCTATACCCTCCAGAGGGTGCTCGAGGGTTTGTGGGAGTTTGCCCAACCAGTTCGTGCCCCTCTTGGTGCCCTGTGGGGGGTGCTCCGGGAGTATGGGGTCCAAGGCCCTTTGCTATGGGCTGTTCGGTCCCTGTATGACCGGAGCAGGAGCTTGGTTCGCATTGCCGGCAAAAAGTCAGACCTGTTCCCAGTGTATGTTGGACTGTGGTAGGGCTGCCCTTTATCACCAGTTCTGTTTGTAACCTTTATGGACAGAATTTCTAGGCGCAGCCAGGGGCCGGAGGGAGTCCTGTTTGGGAGTCACAGGATTTCATCGCTGTTTTTTGCGGATGATGTTGTCCTGTTGGCTCCTTTGAGGCAGGACCTTCAGCAGGCACTTTGGGTAATGACCGAAAGGACAAGATCGCGGATACAAGCAGCCAAAATGAATTTCCTTCGCAGGGTGCCCGGGCGCTCCCTTAGAGATAGGGTGAGAAGCTCGGTCACTCAGGAGGAGCTCGGAGTAGAGCCGCTGTTCCTCCGCATTGAGAGGAACCAGTTGAGGTGGCTTGGGCATCTGTTTTGGATGCCCCCTGGACGCCTCCCTGGGGAGGTGTTCTGGGCATGCCCCACCGGGAGGAGGCCCTGGGGAAGACCCAGGACAAACTGGAGGGACTATGTCTCCCGGCTGCCCTGGGAACGACTTGGTGTTCCTCCTGAGGAGCTGGGGGAAGTGTCTGGGGAGAGGGAAGTCTGAGTGTCTCTGCTTAGACTTCTGCCACCGCGACCTGGCCCAAGATAAGCGGTAGAAGATGGATGGATGGTGTCCGTCCTCTTAATGACATGCTCAGCAAGAGCCACCTCCACCTCTTCAGTCTGCCCTGTATCGATTCTAAAACACCCTCCCAGTTCTTCTTTAAAAACAGTTTGTTCTTAAACAGTTCATCCCCTAAAAACACACCCAGATACTTGATTCCACCCGTCTTCCAGCACAGCCCTCCTGGTAAAATCAGTCCATTAAGAGAGTCTTTTTCCACTGCCACAGCTTCACTTTTCATCCAATTAATTTTAGCAGAAGACAGTTTGTTAAAAAAACACTACATTTTTCTCCAAAATAGAGATATTCCTCTGTGTATTTACCACCACCATTACATCATCAGCATATGCTGACAGCTTAATGGCTGCAGGACACCCTGAAAAAACATCCTGGCTATGAACTCTGGGCTGAACCCAAAAGCACTGAGCGTCTTCCACAGGTATTGGTGTTCAACCCGGTCAAAAGCCTTCTCCTGGTCTATGAAAATAAGACCAGTATCCACCACCAATGAGCTGGAGAGTTCCAAAACATGCCGAATTAAAGTGACATTGTCACTGATCAGCCTGCTGGGCACACAGTAAGTCTTCAGTGTATGTGGAACCATCATCAAAGCGCAGGCAGTGGATGATCTTTCTTTGACCGTTCTTGCACTCCAGGCCAAAGAAAAACTATGAAGGGGCATCCATCAGGGAGGCAGTGAGGAAACGTGAGTGGACCACAGCTCCCTGTGCAGTGACGCCCAGCAGGTTGGCTAACGCAGCCTTTTTACTTTTAAGAGCTTCAACATGCTCTTGATCTGAGGAAGCAGGATGAGGTTCCAGGTGATTCCTATCCAACTTATCATCCTCAGTGCAGTTAAAATCACCCCCCAAGAATAAATAGTCATTGTCACAGGCATGTACAACATCAAAAAATTCATCCTTTCTGTCCTTAAAACTGCATAAAACTGCATAAATACATATAAAAACCATTTTAACATTTTCATACAAAGCAGTGACTCTGGAAATGTTTCCAGACATGACATCCTGCACCTCCACAGAGCGAGGACTAAAAGCTCTGGAGAAGAGAATTCCTACCCCAGCACTATTGGACTGTTTGTGGCTTAGGAAAACCTCCCCTGGCCACTCCCTTTTCCAATAGCCCTCGTTCTCAGAGTCACTGAGTTTCCTGCATAAAAATTACATCCAGCTTTTTTAGCTCAAACAGCTTAAAAACTGAAGCACGCTTTGAATCACTGCGTGTTCCGTTTAAATTAAGAGACCCAATATTAATATTAGTCATAGTATAATTAAAAGCTGCTGTTCTAACAAAGACATAGAGGGCAGTTGAAAGGAGGATGGGTTTAATCATCAGCAGCATCTAAAAGGAGGGTGTCTTTGGCTTTAGTTACTAATTCTTTAAGTCTGTACACCTCCTGTTCAGTAAAAACATCTTCTTTCCTGAGCTGATTCACAGACCTAATAAAACCGAGAAGATTAGGGAAAAAATGTTCTACTTTCACAGCCCTCTGACCCTTAGTATCAGCCAAAAACTTTTTTATTTTTTCAACAGAGTAAGAAACGATGCGCTCTTCCTGAGAAATGGTCATCTCTCCGTCCTCATCCTCCTCATCCCCTCCTTCACCCTCATCCTCAGCAGAGGCAGTCTGCACCATCCTCTTTGTTTTAACCTCTCTGCTCCTTCCCCCTCCTTTTTTTCCTTTTACCCACTTTCATTGTTAGACAAATGTCATCACAGACATCCTCCAAAATGTCATTTACAAAACTATCATCATTGGTACGCCCTTCCTCATTTTTTCCTCCTCCCATGACTGAAGTTTTACCCCTGTCACCCTCAACAACAGTTTGCTGTGATGCATCAGGTGAGCATGATGCAGCAGGTGAGCGGTTAGGGTTAGGGTTCGGTCCCAAGCCCTCGGCCTCCTGCCTGGCTACAGGTCAAGCCTGAACCAGGTGCCTCTCTGCCCCACACCCAAAACACTTCATGTTGTCAGATGTCCCAAAAAACACATAATTAAAGCCTTCAATATTACAAGTCAAAGTCAGATTTAAGTGGGAAGCAGTGTCTTTTGGGATCATGTAAACGGACACAAGTTGTCCGTACCTGGACAGTGCAGTGGACAAATCCTCATTTTTAATAAAAGGTGGAGAAATGATTACCTTTTTTGCAGGAGTCGATAAAGGAAATACTGGAGTGAAAGTTTCATTGATTACAACTCCACTTTCAACCACCTGCTCACCTTTCCTGACATCATCCAAGAAAATGATGACCGCGCTATTCATACAAGAGGCCGACTTTACACTTTCAAAACCCACCACCTCTCCCACAGCCAGGGCAACCTCCTCCACGGTGTGCAACGCCCCGGCACCCACCTTGTTGTCGTGTCTCCACGACAACCAGGAGAAATCACCACTGCTGACTCCAATAGTGGCATGTGAGACGCCAACCATCCAGACAAAGGATGGCCGGCAAACTCACAAAAACACCCTAAAACCTCACCAAAAACTAAAATAAAAACCACCAACACTTAAACAGAACACTATACTAAAAAACTACATTGATGAAGAAAAGAAGAAAGATCGAAAAAGATCGAAAACAACTCAAAACCACTCTCTCTCTCACCACTCAGCACGCTCCACACTCACTTGAGAGAGAGAGAGAGAGAGAGACAGGGAGACAGAGAGAGAGACAGACAGACAGAGAGACGGAGAGAGGGAGAGAGACAGACAGACAAACAGACAGACAGACAAAGACAGAGAGAGAGAGAGACAGAGAGAAAGAAACAGGGAGACAGGGAGGGAGAGAGACAGAGAGAGACAGAGTTGCTCAGGTCGGAGGGCAGTTTGGAGGTGGACGGCCACAGGAACAGATGTAACACAATTTAAAGCTCTGAAATACATTTCTCGTTTCAGGACTGCCTCTTTTAGGTCTCAGCTTTTTCGGTCTGTGTCAGTCAGTAAACAGCAGGTTGTCATTGGCCTATGTACAGCATGAAGCTTCAGGGCTCTGATTACCAGTGCATATGGCCATGCAAATGTTTAATGCTAACCCTAACACTAGAACAACTACAATCGTGATGTCATTATTTTTACTTTTTTTAGGGGGGGGAAATTTCCTTTTGGCTACAAATATGTGGCAGTAACAAAACCTTCTTTAATTATACTGCGAGTGAAAATTATTCATATTATTTATGCACAATATGCTGTTTCTCTCAATTGGTTTTCTATATAGACCTTTGACTAGTTGGTTATTTTCTTTTATGATCCTCAGGTCCAAAACGGTGAACCTGTGATAATTGTTTTCAAGCTTAAATGTCAAGGATTAGCCAGCTCCTGAATGCAAGTAATTGTTCAGCTGAAGCACAAAATGTCATCAGTATACCTTGTAAGGTATACTGATGAGATGAGATGAGATCCAGACAAAATATCGACATTACTCTACCCAACTGAAGTCACTCTTCATGAACACTGACAAGAGACTTCTAATGATGTTACATGCCTGCTTGGCAGAGTTAGAGCATCAGCAAGTGGATTAATGTTCTAAGTCTGTATTGTTTTATTGCTGTTATTATTCCATGAATGTCATGATTGTACAGTATCTGATTTTGGAAATGATAAAAAAAAATTGACATTTTAATGTTTGGACGCAAATATTTGATATTGTTGTCAATAAAATTAACTAAGATATTTTTGGAATGCTAAAAAGGAATTCCAAGAGCAGTCTAACACCCATTTAATTTCAAACAATCCAACATATAAATTAGCATAGGTGGATGCCATTGTTGTTCCCACTGCTGTCCCTTTATCTTGTAAATAGAGTCATGATCAACACTAAAATAATTCTTAGCCAATACAGTTTAAACAGTTTCCAGTAGAATAGTTTAACTGCGGATTTGCTTCCCATTCAGCATTCAGAAGAGGCTGGCAGCATTCGACCCCTCTGCTGTGGAGTATTTGTATACAAGCTGTCGACATTACAAATGCACAACAAAGTGGATTCTGAAACATCTTGAATTTCCTTTATGGACTTTTTATTGATGAGAAAAAGCGGTGCTTTGTGTTTTTTTCAGGGGAGAGGATGACAGAAGGAGAAGTGGACCAGCTGATGGCAGGACAGGAAGACAGCAATGGTTGTATTAACTATGAAGGTAACACAGGCAGATATACACGCAGTCTCTCTAAAGCACATGTGTCAAACTGGTGCATTGGAGGCCAAGAGGCTCCAGGTTTTCTTTCCAGACAAAAACTCCACCAGGTGATTTCACTGATTACCTTGCCTTCCAGCAGAGAGAAGGGATTAATCAGTGAAATCACCTTTCACTGTGCACCTTTCACTGGAGTTTTTGGTTGGAAGGAAAACCTGCAGCCTCTCTGCCCTCCATGGCACCAGTTTGACAGCCCTGCTCAAAAGTGAGAGTTCTCTCTGAACTGAAATCCTGATGAATGACCTTTCTCTCTCTCCTAGCATTTGTCAAACACATCATGGCTGGCTGAAACAAGAAGAATGACAGCAGAAGAGGTACCACATGTATCTTGTTTGGTCACATGATCAGGACCATGTGGATTTAACAGCTGTCTGCCTAACCCTGTCTTTCAGATGGGCCTCCATATTCATAAGGACACAGCTCCCCCCTTCTCTGGTCCTCAGGCCCTCCATCCTTGTGTTATTTTATTTTTATTTCACTTTTGATTTCTTAGCCTCAGCCTATTTTCTGCCTGTTCCTGTACTGTCCATGTAATCAATTCTTTTTGTTCTTAAGCTTCTAGTCTCCCAATAAACAATCTCTCTCAATAAACAAGTGTTAATGCACATGTGCAAATGTTTGTTTTCAAAATATGTCTGTATGTCAGTAGGTATTGTAGATTATTTCATATATCTATTTATATTTACACATATACACTCACCTAAAGGATTATTAGGAAGACCATACTAATACCGTGTTTGATCCCCTTTCACCTTCAGAACTGCCTTAATTCTTCGTGGCATTGATTCAACAAGGTGCTGGAAGCATTCTTTAGAAATGTTGACCCATATTGATAGGATAGCATCTTGCAGTTGATGGAGATTTGAGGGATGCACATCCAGGACACGAAGCTCCCATTCCACCACATCCCAAAGATGTTCTATTGGGTTGAGATCTGGTGACTGTGGGGGCCATTTTAGTACAGTGAACTCATTGGCATGTTCAAGAAACCAATTTGAAATGATTTGAGCTTTGTGACATGGTGCATTATTAAGTGATGGACATGGTCAGAAACAATGCTCAGGTAGGCTGTGGCATTTAAACAATGCCCACTTGGTACTAAGGGGCCTAAAGTGTGCCAAGAAAACATCCCCCATACCATTACACCACCAGCAGCAGCCTGCACAGTGGAAACAAGGCATGACGAATCCATGTCAGACCAGGCAACATTTTTCCAGTCTTCAACTGTCCAATTTTGGTGAACTCGTGCAAAGTGTAGCCTCATTTTCCCGTTTTTAGTGGAGATAAGTGGTACCCGGTGGGGTCTTCTGCTGGTGTAGCCCATCCACCTCAAGGTTGTGCGTGTTGTGGCTTCACAAATGCTTTGCTGCATACCTCGGCTGTAACGAGTGGTTATTTGAGTCAAAGTTGATCTTCTATCAGCTTGAATTAGTCGACCCATTCTCCTCTGACCTCTAGCATCAACAAGGCATTTTCGCCCACAGGACCACAACATACTGGATGTTTTTCCTTTTTACAGACCATTCTTTGTACACCTTAGAAATGGTTGTGAATGAAAATCCCAGTAACTGAGCAGATTGTGAAATACTCAGACCAGCCTGTCTGGCTCCAACAACCATGCCACACTCAAAGTAGCTTAGATCATCTTTCTTTCCCACTCTGACATTCAGTTTGCAGTTCAGGAGATTGTCTTGACCAGGACCACACCCCTAAATGCATTGAAGCAGCTGCCATGTGATTGGTTGATTAGATAATTGCATCACAGAGAAATTTAACAAGTGTTCCTAATAATCCTTTAGGTGAGTGTAGGCTGGTTAAGTTGGCTGGATGCTGCAAATACTATTACTATTCCTTCTACTGGTGTTAATAATAACTGTAGTAGTAGTAGTAGTAGTAGTAGTAATGACATGTAATGGTGTCAGTAAAACTTGTTCCTTGGTAGAGAAACTGTTAGCCTCCTTTCCCTGGCTAACCTACATATTTTTTAATGGGGTTTTTTTGTGAAGAAAAAATTGGTGGCACACAACACCTGTCACTGTCTACATCATGGGTTCCTGCATGCTTCAAAACTGCCAAAATAGTTCCTGTTCCAAAGCAGAAAAATGTCACATGCCTTAGGGCGGTTTCACACCACAGCTGTTTGGTTCGCTTTAAACGGACCAGAGTTCATTTCCTTGGATAGTCTGGTTTGTTTGGGCAGGTGCGAACACGCATCCGGACTCTGGTGCACACCAAACAAGCGAATTCTGGTCTGCCAGAAAACGTAGGTCTCGGTTCGGTTCAAAGTGAACCCTGGTGCGGTTCGTATGCAGTGTGTAAGTTCAGCGGACCAAACACAGGAAATAACAACACAGTGCATCTTGGATACGAGAATGAGGGTTAGGGGAGTTCGGTTCCCAACGATCTCTCTGTGATGTAGTCTCACACCACAGTTGCTGTTGTCCAAAGACTTCAGCAGAGACCGAAGGCATTGCACGGGCCGGCGCATATCAGTACCAATCTGTCCCATCACATGTTCTGGTCCCGAAAAGGAAGAAGAGGGGAAGGAAGAGAGAAGGAGCGCAGAGAAAGGGAGGGACACCAAGTCTATGGCATCACTCTCCCCCGCCCGTCTAGGCGGCTCCGCCCTCCAGCCCCCTCCCACCCATAGGGGTAAGTATTGTCTGATCATTAGGTTCAAGGGATAAAGATTTAAATACTTGGATTAAACCGATACTACTCCAGGTAGGTTTAAGGTTAAGCCTGGGTTCCGAAAGGTTAGGTTAGGGTTAAGGTTAGGTCTAGGTATAAATTTTAGAGTCTGCTTTTAGGGCTAGAGAAGGTCTTAGGGTTAGGCGTAGTCTAAAGGGGTTAAGGTTAGGATGAGGTTAGGTTTAGGTGTCCAAGGCCGGTCTTAAGGCTAGACGCGGGTTCCGAGAGGTTAGGGTTAGGGTAAAGGTTGGGTTTAGGTCTATATTCGCGTAAAGTCTGCTTTTAGGCTTAAGGGAGGTCTTAGGGTTAGGCGTGAGTCTAAAGAGGTTAAGGTTAGGGATAAGGTTAGGTTTAGGTACCCACGGCAGGTCTCAAGGTAAGGCGCGGGTTCCGAGAGGTTAGGGTTAGGGTAAAGGTTGGGTTTAGGTCTATATTTGCGTAAAGTCTGCTTTTAGGCTTAAGGGAGGTCTTAGGGTTAGACGTGAGTCTAGAGAGGTTAAGGTTAGGGATAAGGTTAGGTTTAGGTGCCCATGGCAGGTCTTAAGGTTAGGCGTGGATTTCGAGGGGTTAAGGTTAGGGTTAAGGTTAGATTTGGGTCTGTTTTTAGGACTAGGGAAGGTCCTAAGGTTAGGCGTGGATCTAGAGAGGTTAAGG